>JAJDFE020000016.1:0-37622 GCA_021527465.2 Geoglossum glabrum
AGTTTTCTTAATCGTTTCATCAGCATTCCCTTGCTCTTTTTTTTGGATGATAGATAACCATATAATGCATTGATTCTAGACAAAACCAAGCTACAGCTGAGCCCCATTGCAATTACCCTTATGTTTCCTATAAAACCCTAAAAAAAACTATAAATACTAAAAACTTAATAATATAAAAGCTAGAGTTAAAGTTTATAACTAAGTCAACTTAGCTACTTATGATAGGTTTATATGTTTTATTAAATAAAAGCTAAAAACTAATAGTTAAATTGAAATGAAAGTTAATATATATCCTTAGAATAAGTTACTAACAATAAGTTACTAACAACTAAACCAACCTACTAGATACATTATATATATAAATATATATATAACAAATACACAATAATAATATTGTAAGTCACTAGCAATGAGGCTTCCACAAAGAAGGCTCATAGCTGCATTGGACTTCCAAAACCGCTTCCAACTGCCAGGCGGCGCAATGAAGTTATACCTCCACAAAGACAATATAATTCATAAGTAAGCAACATCTGCAACTACATACAACTGCCAAACAAACAACGGAAGCAGCTTCCTATATCCATTGACAAAAATATCACTATGAAAACAGTACACCAGAAGAGCGACTTCTGAGGGCGGTCGATACCGAGTCGATGACATTGCTGATAGCAGACGATGTCGCCGGTAGTAGACAGGGTCGGGACAATAAAAGTCGGATTAGAAAATGAGGTAGCTGTCGGGGAGCCAGCTGAACCATGTATTTAAACAGTCCACTGCTCATAGTAGAATGAGCAGCGATTAGTTCTTCTTACATTACAGAATCAAGAGTACTTCTGCTGATCTAAACTTTATTATATTGTCTCTAAGAATACTTTATGACAACTTTACATCAAAGATCCTCTATCATCTATAAGCCATCACACTACTAGCTAAGCTCTAAGATCTATGCTACGGTCTTACAAACATACAACAAATACACAAGTAGCATAACAAGCACCTACCATATGCAAATATACAAATTATGCATCCACATAAAAATACACACAATCCATACATACATAACGCGTCTTTTCTGTCCCGCCAAGGGATAAGCGTGCTTTGGCCCTATACATAGCAGAGCAGAGCAGAGCAGAGCAGGGCAGAGCCAGACGGCACGAACACACACACACACACACACACACACACGCACGCACGCACGCACGCACACACACACAACGCAACGCAGCGCAACGCAACGCACGCACAGTCTCGAGCACAGAGCACAGGGGCACAGGGCATGGGCGCACTTGTAGCGCGATTTCCAACACCCACACCTCCTTTGGTTCTCGTCCTGGTCCTCCCCCCCTTACTTCCCATCCCCATCCCCCCTCCTCCTCCTCCTCCTCCATCCTCCATCATTTCCTCACCGTATTGCCGATATTCTCTTTTGGTTTAGCCGGCGTGTGCATACAATAAAAAAAAAAAAAGAAAAAAAAAGAAAAAGGAAATACTTTTCATATGGTCACCTGGACTTGGTTTATGTATGAATGAATGCATGTATGAATGCAAGGAGGCGATGGCTTGGCTTGGTAAAATTGTTCGTCTCCGTCGAACGGATAAAGGGAAAAGGCCTGGGCCCCCACCATCCCTTTCTTTCCCTTTCCCACCACCAACCCCCCCCTTGCTTGCTGCTGCTGCTGCTGCTGCTTGCTTGCTACTTGCTCAGACTCGCTGCTCACTTACTCACTTTTTGCCTGCCCAATGCAAGGAGGAGAGCAGCAGCAGCAGCAGCAGCAGCAGCAGCAGCAGCAGCCCGCGTGTGGACTCGGATGTGCGTTGGAGGATTTTGCACACAAAGGATTGCTCGGATCGTTGGGGTTGTGGGATTATCCTATTCCTACCATTCCTGTCCTCGCTTGCTGCCAATCCCGAGGTATACAGAGCTAATCGCACACCGAGTCCATTCGACCAGCAAGACAAACTCTCCCGCCCTCAAGCCCTGCACATTTCACGTTATTTTAGGAATTGGAATAAGCCATCCATTATTAGCCCCGTCGGTAATATCTGCAACAAAGGAAAATGTATACCCTCCGAAGTCTGGAAAAATCCCTAACTTTCATGTCGTTCAGATACAATGCGTGTGAATGCTCCTAGAGATTTCAAGGGTAAATAAAGCGCCATAAGGAAAAACCATGCAGAAGGGTGAGCGAGAGGAATAGCAAAGCTCTACAAATGAAAACACCGTGGCATAGCCATTCCAGATCCCAGATCCCAGATCCCCTCAACAGCAGAAAAAAAACCCAACCAACTTGGACAGAGCTGGTTACTGACAGAAGACTTTGCAGAAAATAACAAAGTGCGGTCACGCAAGCACACTAAAGTATAGCTACAATAGTGTATGAAATACCCATCTATGTGAGATAGCCATTGCTATTGTATTAGCTCTCCCAATTACACGCATTGTGAGCTACAGTCGAAAGTATGAGTTGGTCATGACCAATCTTCCATCTCTTCCACGCCCTGACCCCTACAGAGCGGACAGGAATTACGCCCTGTTGTCAACCACTATGGTACGTGTTAGCAACGCCTCCACTCCGGAATCGAATTAAGGTCAGAACATACCTGGTCTATACAGTCACGGTGGAATAAATGCCGGCAGTTCGTGAGTTGTCTAACCTCCTCTTTCGGCTCGTAGTCGGACAGACAGACTAAACAACGTTCGCCAGGTGGAATCTGTACCTGTTCTCCGTTGGAAGCCTCGGCAAAGAGGGAATCTCGTGTCCCATTGATGATGAAGACTCCAGGAGCTGAGTTGACCTCCTCCCTGGTCGCGACAGGTGGTTTCGCTGGTCCGAGAATCGACGAGAGCAAGAGCATGTCCTCGTATGTTGGAGACTAGAGCTAGGATCAGCAGCAAACCTAGCAAATAGTATAAAAGCAGCTTATAGAAAACAAACGGCATTCGTCGTGACATTGGGAACAGGTCAAGTGACAAAGTAGGGAGATAGTGACCTGACCAAAAGGCGTGACCCTGCAGATTACACCTAGAATAGATGGTATTAAGGCATGGGACGACGGCCTTCACGTCGCCAATTGGGTAATGAAGGGAGCTGAAAAACACAATAAGGATTAAACTTTCAGGCTTTGCATATCGCCTTGCTAGCCATGTTGCAAGAAAAATTTGCAGAGTGATCAGAACATATGGGATAGCGGCAAGAGACTGTTAACTCACATCTGTAAAAAGACTTGGAGTGGTCAAGATCGGGTGGTTCTCGGGGTAGCTTCCTCCAAGAACGTAGATTATCCAGCTTCGAGGTCCCTCTGACGGTCCTCCAGGACTACTTCTCGCTTGAGTATCGCCCAGACGGTCAACTGGCGTTCCAGTGCCTCCAATGATGCCATTTCTCCTACTCGAACCAGAGCCAAAAGTACGGTTACGAACGAATTCAGACTCGCTCAAGCGGCGACTTCGAGCCGAAGAGCTCGGCAAAGCTCCATCTTCTGATGTCGAGTCTGGAAATGCTTCCGGAGATGTTCGGCTCCGATCATCCTGGGAAATGGTTGGTTGATGGGAACCTCCCATAGTAGAGGTTGAGGGGTGCCGGTTAGGTGTCGATTCTCCAGAGGAAAAGGCCGAAAACCCAGGTTCAGCCGGGGTGGACGGTGGAGGATGGGGTCCTGGCGGGCTCTCAGAGAGTACAGAAGGTAGGGGAGGTTCACCCAACGGCGTCGAGTCAGACTGCTGCCTGAATGATCCAGGGGTTCGCTGATGCCTCTGGTTATCGTAGTTTGAGAAGCTTCCGCCCGCTCCAGCCATTGCTGTCCTCCGGTTTCTTTGCTCACGAGCAAATCGTGACCTATCAGTTCTACGAAGAAATCCACCCGGGCCCTCCCTAGACAAGCCCCTAGGGATTGGAAATGGCAGGTCCGATAAAGCATCAAGAAATGGTGATGTAAATCCCTCATCCCGATTAGAGAAAATCCGGGGTGGCATAGAGCGAATCCCCACAATGATTACGGGCACCATTCGGCCTTCAGATCCTTGTGCGGCATTCGCTCCTGAGCTGCGCTGGGCGGGCTCATCTTCCTGTCCTGACCTCTCTTCACTTTGTGGAGTTGCGGAGCCACTCTCTTGAGCATTACTGCTTCCCGAATGCCCAAATCTGAACATTCTAAAAAAGTTTAATGGTGCTAGATTACCATCCCCAGAGCCAGCACCTGGTGTTCCACCGCCCGTTTCGTAACCACCATTTCTAAGAGCAGAAGCAAGCCTCCCGTTCCGCAAATTTTGCAGAAATCCCTCGAAACTCCCATCGCCGCTACTGCCTGCAACGTCTTGGGCTTCTAGGATTGCTTGCTCGGTGCCACCAACCAAGGAAGCCGCTGTGGCAGCCGCAGCAACGGAGAGTAGTCGAGACAGCAAAGCTGCTTGATCCTCGCCGGGGCGAAGACGGGTCCGTCCGTCCTCGTCTTCATCTTCGTCAAGAAGACTCGGTAGTCTCCGTTCTTCCCTCAAACGCGGCGGTGTGTGGTCCCCAGGGTCTAGTGTGAGACGACTACTACCCGGCCGAGGTGGCGATCCAAGAGGAGTATCATACATTTCAGGGGTTGGTGTTGTCGGCCGAGGGAGATATGGGCTAGAGTCCTCGGCAAACGCAACTCTCGGGGGGCGTCTAGGTGGAGAGATGTTTGCAACTGGGCCGTCATTCGTCCGATTTGAATGATGGAAGAGAGTCGGAAGGGCCATAGAGACAGAGTTGCGAACCCTCGAGAAGCGAGAGCTCCTATTTGAGAAGGGGAGGGGAGAATTTGAAGGACCTACAGCGGACGTTGGAGGTTCCACAGGATCGGAATTTGGAATTGAAGGTAGCATCACCCCTTCTTGGGATGACCAGCTATGAGACGGTAGTGGAATCGGCCTTGAAATAGAAGTGACATTTCTTCGCCTCGAAGGGGGTGAGGGAGACCCGCGGGGTGAGCTTGGATGTAGTATTGACGAACGGTGCGTATCTCGATGCTCTCTCCGCTGATTTCGTCGAATGATATGAGCCAACCTGTTATATTCATCCAGCCCTGCTTCCTGGTGTTCGCTTGTAAGATCTGACGAGTTTGGCCGTTGCATCAATCTAGCTCCCATCCGTGATAAATAGGATGTGCGGCGCCTGTACCTCGAGCGTTCCGTCGGCGTGTGTGACGGAGCATCCGACATTCGAATGTCACTATTTGCATCCTCCAATTGCATTGCGTCAGCCTCTCCAACGCTTAGTATGTTATCACCTATTGTCGTGGAACGACCAGCCAAAAGTCTATCTATGCCAACACCTATCTCAATCTCATCCGAAGAGCGATTCAGTGACGGTGACTCTTGGCCCAAGGTAGATGTTGGATCCGATTGTAAGTGGGATTGTCCCCTTGAAGGCCTAGAACCCAACGGATTGTAAAGAGTATGCCTTCTGAAATCCCCCTCCGGTACTGTCTGTCTGTGTGATCGAGTACGCTCTAGGATAAATTGTGAGAGCCGCCGATGATCACGTTCAAAATGCTCTTCTCTCTGTGACGATGCGCTCTGACCCATTGTGAGAGACCGTGCAGATCGCGGTGATTCTGAGCGTTCTAAGACAGGCTCATGTTGTACGGTCGCCGCCTGTCGATGTAGTCGTGTACGCTCCAGGATGATTTGTGAGAGCCGTCGATGGTCACGTCCAATAGGCTCTTCTCTCTGCGATGATGCACTCTGACCCATCGTGGGAGACAGTATGGGTCGTTGTGTTTCCGGGGGTTCTACGACAGACACATGGTGCACGGTCTGATCAGTGTTATTATGTTGGGTAGAGTCTAATTCTTGGGTGGCCGAAAGCGTCTCCAAGTTATTCCATACCCGGGCCGGGTGTGTATCTGACGGAGATCTTGGGGGAGGAAGGATTTGGCCTAAATTCCTAGACTGCATGTGAGTGACGAAATATGTGGTGCCGGGCACACAAACGCCTTGAGAATGCTCATCCGTATCACAAACAGTGAAAAGAGCCAAAAAGAAATTCTTGGGAAGTATTCACAAAAGCCGTCTTCCCAGTATACATTCACACTGTTCCGGCGGTGAGACGGGGAGTCTGAAACCGGAAAGCGCGACCGTATTGACACCGCTGGCAAAGTGCAAGGCGTAGAAGCAGCGCATACGTACCCGTACGGAAGAAAGTAGACATTCAATAATTGCCACACTCACAAGACTAATTTGTAAGCGGGAAAGAAGTGTCGAAGGCCGTAGAAGTAACGCTCTGGGTGTTGACAAGGGCTGAAGGCTTCGGACGGCACAGACAGCAGCAAGAGCACCACGAACCAGAAAAGCGTGGCGACAAGCCGAGCCAGCAAGGAGGACACCTCAGAGGGCGATAGCTACTCCTCTCCTGATACAGCCAGCTGCGTGTCGACGAGGGGAGTGAAGGGAGATGGAGTGGGGGAGGTGGTCGTGGGAGAGAGAGGGAGAGGGAGAGAGAGAGAAGCGCCGCCCTACGCCGTAAGGACCTCTCGTTTCGTGTTCGGCTCTGACACAGACAGTCGACAAGCCTTTGTCCAGTGGCCAGTGGCCCAACACGCTTACTAGACGTTACTATTCGTGACTATACAAGCGATGACGGCGAGACGGCAGCAAGAGCAGGCACATGTAGCGGAGCAGCACGGCTACTATTGCACATGCAGCGTCTACACAGAGGAAGACGGGGGGGGGGGTACAGAGCAGTGGCGAGGAACAGAGGAGCGGAGCAGCAATGGCTGCCGTGGCCAACCCACCACCAAGCCTGTACCAGAGCCTCTACATTCGCCGTGCAGTGCGACGGAGCACATACATGGTACGCATCCGCACAAGTACAGAGCACAAGTGCAAGTACTAGATGCACGGCCTGCGAGCTGGCGGGCAGCGGAACATGGGGGCAGAGAGATACGAGAGGAAAAGAGCCACGGCGGATGCTCTCCGTACAGAGTACGTCAATACATATACATACCAAACACAGTGTAGTAGAGCCTGCTCTGCTCGACTTGCCCATTCCATCTCCATAGCGTCCTTGTGCCTGCCTGCCCAGTATCCGGGCCTGGTGCGCACCGTTACAGCATTAGATTGCAGGCCATCCATCTACGGTTTCGCCGCGCCCAACACGTAAAATTGGAAGGTTTCAGGAACGGACGCTGCAACCTCGTTTCTTTTTACCGTCGCCCTGACCTTCAACCATCTCTCACTCTTCCCAATCCAGCCCATGCCTCCGACATCCTACTTCTCCCTTCCTCTCCATGCCTCCCATCAGCCCCTCTCCCTCCGTGCGGCAAGATACAGGCAGCCGAGAAAGCGAAAACGAGATGAACGAGAGGAGGGAGACTCCAGCAGCACAACGGACGATGAATTGCCCAGCAATCACGCAGCCACCGCCGGCGCGGAGACAGCGAGTGCGCCTCTCTCGGAATCCATTCCTGTCACGCAGCAATCACTAGCTGCCTTGGCTACTCCTGTAGATACGATACAGTATCAAACGGCCGGACAGTCACCCCAGAAGCCTCTACCGGACAAGCCGTTCCCACACAGACCCAGCAGCCCACGAGATAGACTTGGTCGGGGTCGAGGAATTGCCACGCCGCGGATCTGCCAGGAGGAACTGGCCAACCTGTCCCCGCCACTTTTCGTACCGAACCCATCATATACGGAAGCCTTTGCCGCAGCGCCCGAGCAACACAGCAAGCTGAAGCAGCGCCATTTATCCGTGCTCACAACGATCTTCCACCGTTGCGTGCTCGATGGCGACTTCCTACGTGCTGGGAGAGCTTGGAGCATGATCCTAAGGGCTGAGTTCGGTGGTAAGGGCGTCCATCTTAGGAAGGAGGGTAGGTGGGGGATCGGTGCCGAAATTCTCCTCCGGCAGGACAATGAGACTGCCACGCCGGACGGCACTTCGGAGCAGGAGGACGGGGAGGAAAGCAACAAGCACCCAAAGCAGAATACAGGGTTTCGGTTCACAAGGCAAGGATTCGAAAAAGCGAAGGAGTATTACGAGCGCCTTATTCTCCAGTATCAGTTCCGCAAATGGATCCCACATTCCACCAGCTCATTGGATTTCTATCCTGCTATGTTTAGCACTTGGATCTACATAGTCCAGGCGGAATGCAAAGCCGAGCAAAACGGAATCCGCGAGCGGTTAGAGTCCTCATTATTGCACGACAATGGCTCTCCTGGGAGTGAGTCGGCACGCTCACCTGATAGGCAAGACATACTGCATGAAAACCATGCCAACGAACTCGAGAACCTACGCAAAAAAACACTGGGAGAAGCTGAAGAGATTGCAGCGCGTATGGATGAACTCATGCTTTCCCCGCCGTATTCGGACAGCCTGCGGTTATGGGACTTGAGGGGGATGGTATCTCTATGGATCAGCGATCTTTGTATGACACCGTCCCCCATAGTCAGCGGAACGATGCACGATAGAAGCACAAGGCAAGGCATTGATGATACGGTAGAGAACAACATTTCGAGCGGCACTCGTGAGCAAAACCAACGGAGAAATGATGAGATCAGAAAGGCCAAGGCGGCTTTTAGAAAGGCTAGACGCGGAGGCACTGGTACCGGGGAGGAATATATGCCTATCCTCGAGGACCCCCGTAATCAGCCGGATGCAATAGGCTACTCATATGAGGAGTGACCAAGACAGACATCTACCCCGGCCGCGAAAACAGAGACTATTGGAACTCCGCTTTTAATCTCATCAACTTCTTCCTTATGCAAACAAAATCCGAGCCCCATAGATACATGCTCCCATCTCTGCAACCAAGGCACGACCTCAATTATGTCATCTGCCCACGGCATTTCACCAGCGACCAACCAACCAGTCCAGACGCCCTTGGGTAAAACAACTCGCCCAACAACAACCACCTCTACCAATAGTACGCACCAAGATTACATCCATCGGGCACTCCAGCGTTTCCGCATGCGGCGTTTTTCCGACGAAAAAAAAAGAAAAAAAAGCGCGAGGTTGGTAGCACAACACAAGGCTAGCGGATGTTCAGCACCTCATCTTACCCAACATGCCTTGGATCGAAGAAAGGAAGCAGCCGCAAAAAAAAAGTGAGGCACGCGAGGCCTGATGCTTCTTCTGGTTGGCTGAAGGACAGGATTTTTTTTTGAGCCTCAGCCTTCTCTAATGAGTAAACCAGTCAGAATCTACATTCAGGCACCTTTTGGTCGGTGGGGCTGTATTCCTAGACAACCAGCCACCAATATCTACATCCTCACTATTGCCTGGACCCACCCATCACATATGGCGGTCAAGGTAGCCCAGGAATCAAAAAAAAAAAAGTCAGTATCAGCACACTAGTATTGAACCTCTTCATATCTATCAATACCACAGCTGGCACACTAAAATCACAAACTCGTCATGCAAACAAACCGTACCACAAAAAATATTATAAATAAAAAAAGGATAATATAAAAACAGCAAGAACCCAAATTAGACACCACCAGTTTTGAACCCATATGTACTGTTGTCCCCACGTAAGCCATTAAACACCATCACCATCATCTCCCCATCAAGGGTAACCTCTCTGGAGGCCCAACTGTCGAATATGTGAAGAACTCCCAACCAAATCGTAAACCAATACACCGTGATTCATGTCGACCATCCCGATTCCTTAGTATTGTACATACACTCGCAAAAGTCGGTAGGTAACAGCACGTTAATAGATGATCCAGTCTGCACTGAATGACAACCTAGAAGGGTATGACTTGTCGTCGGCAGATATGTGTAGCTCTAAAAGTAAATATTTCATCCCTAATACGTAGCTGTGATGGGTGTTCCCAGGCGCAAAGGAGTTGGACTTCGACTAGAGGTGGTCCGACGACGGTGGAAAACCTCGTCAATAAGACGCTTTGGTCCGACATACTCCATGTTCATCTTGAGCGGTGTCTTCATGGGAACAGGGAGGACAAGGTGTACTGCTCTTTTCCTGTGAAAACGACGCTGTATGCAATCGTCTACAAGAGCAATAAGACCAGTTGCGACAATAACACTTATCTAGCTGTTAGAAAAAAAAAAATTTTCCCAGTAACCACAAGAGTGGACACTTACTCAGCTACATCAGTAAGCCCAGTATTCAGTATCTCACCGTCACTAATCCACATTGAACAGGGAGGGATCCATCCACCTTTTGCTGCTTCCTCCTCAACTTGCGCGGGCGTCATGGGCTCAGGAACAATGTGTGCAACGGTGTGCGTAGTGCTCCCATTAACGAGGTGGTAGGAGACTTCGCGAGACTCTCCATCTTTCCTAATCACCCTTTTCCAGGAATATTTTGTACCCCAGTAATCAAATTCGTATCGCTTTGAAGCTTTAGCCCCCCGACGCTTAACGTCGACATGTGCGTAGTTTGAGAACTCAAGGGTGATCTTGCTGGTCGGCTGTGAGGTCGGCCTCTGATTGGAATCTCGCGACAGCTTCGCATCCATATCATCTTCGCCATCACCGTTCAATGACTCATACCCGCTGTCCGCACGCTTGAGGCTGGCCGGTGACTTTGGTTCCTGCTTGCCGCGAATGCTTGCGAATGCGCTGCTCACAGACCTCTGCAGTCCTGGTCGTTTCTCTGGCGTAGGTTGGGAAGGCGCCTGCTTACGACATGAGTGGCAAACTTCACGCCCAGAGTCACGGCAGTACCGCCGCAGGGAAAACTCCCGCTTCAGGAGATCCTTCATCTTGAGATGAAAAAGCGTAACGTCCCTTCTCTGGCCACTGCCAACGGATGCATCCGTATCCACCCGAAGGTTCATGTTTCCATCGAGTGTCGTGTCATCATGCCTGACCTTGAGCCTCCGCGTTGAAGGAAATAGCTTTGCAAACTCTGCTGAAGTTGAGGGAGTTGCATCACACTGGACATATTCCTCTGCGAATTCTGAGAAATCGGTAGCAGAATCTCCGGGAAGGTCTTCATACGAAGGGATCGTCGAGGCGTACGTCTCTGACGAAGCCCTAGGGTCGAAGCTGCAGCTTGGCGATACGTCTTCCGTATATCCACCAAACCTTGCTCCCGCCGATTCATAGCGATATCGAGCAAGGGACGGTCTTGATACCGGAGACGCGGGGTTGTAGTATGACGAAGGAGCGGTGCTGTGGGAGTGATGTGAGTGATCGGAGCTGTCGCTGTAGCGAGCGCTGACGCTGCTTCTGTCGCTGGTATCTGTATTGCGTCGGTAGAGTGCTGGAGGCATTCTCGACATGCTTGGAGTAGGAAAATGGCGAGAAAGACCGCCCGTATTAAAAACGACAAGTAGTTGGTGCGAAGGTGAGTGTTGGTACAAGAGACGATGAACGAAACAAGCGGATCATATATAGAGAGGAAGCGTGTGCGCGCGTGAGTGGAAGGATCTGGAAGGGTCGGGTGGGCGGAGAGAGAGTGAACGGGGAGAGGCAGCAAAACAGGTGGTCTATAAAGCAGGTCGCGAAAGGAAAATGGGCCGACCGGTCATGCCCAAAGAAATTTTTTTTTCGGATCAGTTTGATTCGACACTACGAAGAAAAAGAGACGTATGGCGAAAAGTAGTGGCAAAGTAAGGGATAGGGGAGAGTAAGAGAGGCAGGGCGGTGGTCCCCGCGATGGAAAGTGGTGAGAACGGAGAGTACAGAGCGAGAATCGTAGTAATAGTAGCGTGGGCCGGTGAAGATGCGCGAGGGGCTTCCGCTTTATTGCCCAACGGCAGCGGCAAGATTGAGGAGGTGTGAGGTAAGCAGTCGTTGGCCACACGAGAAATCGAGAGTCGGGCAAAGGCAGAGGCTGGCGGTAGCGCTGGTTGGTGGAGGGCGGGTGGAGGGCGGTCGAGGGTGACGGCTGGAGGTCGACGGAGGGACGGAGGATGACTGACCAGAGAGAAGCAGCGAGAGGCAGAGCAAGGGAGGGAGCCAAGGGAGGGAACTGAGGCAGGGAAGGGAGGAAGAAGAAGGAAGCGTGCTTGGCTTGGTGGTGATGCAGGCTTGTGGTGATGCAGGTGGGTGGGCGATAGAGTGCGAGACACCCAAGCACCTAACTGAGCAACTGCCATGCAGCGACCAATAGCCCGGCGGCGTCAACGAGGTGGCTGTGGGCTGCCGCACTGATTGGCCCGGGGAATACTCAGATGCAAGTGCCTTACCCTACCACAGACGGTCCACCACGCCAACTTGGGAATCATCTGGGTATCAACTGCGTGCGTGCAGCGGTCCCATGCAGATCTCAGTCATCGCGCGTCCAGGCTTCTTCCACCCCCCGCGTCGACAGACTCTTGCTTGTTGCTGCTATTACTGATACCACCACCACCACCACCCCACCCCCCCGCTGCCTGTTCATCTCCCATCCCCCTCTCATGCCGCAGCGTGCTACTACAACATACCAATGCTTACATGTGCACACCAGCAGCCAGCCCTCGGCTTCTAGAATTATCCTGTTCCATTTTGGCCCTCAGCTACTCTGTGCTGCTTCGTACCTTGCTCCGCTTTGAGCCGGTCAGCGCCTCTGCCTCTTTCGGCCCCGGCTGAGTCTGGCTGAGGCGGCTGGACCTTTGGCTGAGCGCCAGCCGGTTATTTCGAGCGCCGCCCGGGAGACCCGAGTGCCCGACAGCGACGACGACGACGACGGGCCAACTCAGGGGAACGCACTGCGAGTGGCCCTGGGGGGGGGCTTGTTGTCGGAAGGCGTGACTCTCTAACCCGGAGCAGAACCGTGACAAAAGAGGCGCTGTCAAAGACACGATTTTCAGGGTTTCGTGCATGGAACCCCAATCTGCGCGTGTGTGCAATATTGTCCAGAGCAACTCCTCGGGCGGAAAGCGGGGCAACAGGCGAATTGGCAAACTCGAGCGATTCCGCCGTCAGATGCTGCCTTGTGCAAAGGCAAAACCGCATCCAGGGAGCGCCTGGTTGGCTCTGCTTTCCGTGTGTAGCGGTCCTGCTCCGTAGCAATCCGCCGATCTCGATGGTTTGACAGCTGGCTCGCCCTCACCCAACCAAAACAGCGAGACAACTCCTACCTCGGAGGCCATGGAATCCTCAGAGCGTGCAAGCCTCATCCAAACAGAAAGCACCGGGGCGCGACGTGGCAGAGCCATCGCGAGGAAGCACAACAGCCTGACTTTTGATATGGAATCTCTTACTCTTGTGAGGAGTCTACAGCAAGGACAGGTTCGCGCGTCTTCCGGAAAGAGTTTGTAGCCTCTCAATCTCGCGAGGCTGGATGCCGGGCGTATCCCTCCCCTCTTTCCCTTCTTCCCTTTCCGGTTCTTGATTTTTTCGATAATTTATTTGGCTGCTGATGACGAGGCCGACCTTGCCTGCGGCACAAGGGGTTCGTCCGCCATTTGCCACGACACGAAAACCGGTCCGACTGGGACATGAGAGCAAGGCGAGTGACGTGCGAAAATCAACCCAGCCACAAAGCACGCAAACAAGCGCATCCGACGAGGGACTAGCCAGTCTACCAAGTAAATTTTTTTTTTTTTTTTTTTTCAATTCATTCTCTCGTGACTCCCTGCGCCGCGCAATGCTAAAGTACGGAGTGCGCAGAGAGTCCGAGGCACCGAGCTGTATTACCATTATCATTATTGTTGTAATAATTATTATTATTATTATCACCGCACATGCACTTGCAATATACAACAACAACATAGTTGTTACTATATTCTACCATGGTAGTAGAGTGAGTACTCTCTTCTCCCTCACTTTGTCTGCACACAAGCGGGAACTTGACGTGACGATTCCTGTCATATGAACCCTCCCCCCCCGACGCCATATATATATATATATTATAGCTACGTAGCACAGTACAGTAAAGCACAGGGCAGCTAGGTGTATATATATAGCAGGATTTCAATTTATTTGTGTATTTATTTACTCTAAAAAAGAAACAGGGCGATGCAGCAGCAACGTAGTATATTATTAAATTTAAAAAAAAAAATTAAAAAAAATTAAAAAAAAAAATACGACGCCATTCGCCACAACACACAAAACAAATTATCACGTTTCAACGATCAAGTTTTCCCGTTGAATAAAAAAGAAGGAAAAGGATGTGACCCTTCTTCGCCACCACCACCACCCCACACATCACATCACATCACATCACATGCCCAATGGAAAAAAAAATAAAAAAATAAAAAATAAAAAATAAAAAATAAATAAATAAAAAATAAAGAATTTTTTTTTTCCCTTGCTGATTTATGTTTGTTAGGTGTTTAGATTACGGGACATTATGAGATATATATGATGTGGGGGTATGGGGAGTGGACGGAGACTGGATGTGGGTGTGGATGTAGATGTGGGTGTGAATGTGGATGTGGATGTGGATATAGATATGGATACGGATACGGATACGGCTATGGATACAGATACAGATATAGATATAGACACAGACACACACTGCGCGCGGTCTCGGCGTGGTTGTAAATACTGTACAGGGTGCGGCATGTACTTTTTTTTAAAAGTCTCTGCCCACCGACAAACACAAAAGGTACAAGCGAGTATGGGCAGTGTTGGCAGTGTGGGTGTGGTGTAGTTGTAGTAGGGTAGTAGGGTAGATGGATGGGCGGAGACTTACCTGGGAATTCCAACCAACTAACTAGCTGGCTAACTAATCTACCTGTGGGGGGGGGGCTCGGGAAGGTAGTAAATAATATAGGTTGGGTTTAATGTTTGTTGTTGTTATTGATAATTGGAGAAAATATTATTCTTTTCAGAGAAAAAAATATATATATATTTGTAGGGAAGTCGGGGTTGAGGGGCTTTTATTGGGCGTTTTTTTTTTTTTTTTTTTTGTCGGAGTTTGGTTGGAGTTGGTTGGGGGGGGGATGTAAGGGAGTATGTGTAATATATATATATATATATGGAGGTGTGTGTATATATATATGGAGGGTGGGGTGTGTGCGGACAATGTATGTGGAAAATAACAATACATAAAAAAAAAATATATGTAAGGAATATACGCAAATATATATATATATATATATATATATATTTTTTTCTTTCTTTTATTTAACTTGATTCTATTTAATTCTATTTTTATTTTATGGAGGTGGGGAGTGGGGAGGGGGGGTTGGTATCGGTTTCGGGTTGGGTTTGTTGGGCGGATACAATATGATACGGTATAGTACGGTACAATGCAAATGCGAGAACAATATGATGCGAAAACAATGCGATGCGAGAACAATACAATGCAAGACAATACAATGCGAGAACAATACAATGCAAGACAATACAATGCGAGACAATACAAGTACAACACAATACAATTCAAATACAACACAATACAATACGATGCACAAGACAATGCAATGAGAAAGGGAATAAGGGAATAATAATGTATAAAAAAAAAAAAAAAAGGAAATGATATATATATATATGTGTGTGTGTGTGTATTAAAAATAAATTTTTTTTTTTGGATTAATTTGTTAATGTTGTGAATTTTGTGAAAATTTTTATTTTTTATTTTTTGCTTTTAATTTTGTTCATTTTGTTTCTGGAGCGGCAAAAGTTGGGTAGTAGTAGGTAGAAGAAGTAGTAGGGTGGAGTAGGGGTGGTAAGAGTAGGGGTGGTAAGAGTAGAACAAAACCAAAAAATGGCAGAATTTTTGATTAATTTTCAAGAACGAGATTCAAGATCCGAGGAACGCGGGACACAGGTAGAAATAACACAACACACAACACAGAATACAGAATCAGAACCAGACGGTTGAGATTTGGGGGGAAAAAGGATAATAATAATTAGGAGAAAGAAAGAGAATAGAAGGAGGGGGGAAAGAAAAAAAAAGGGGAAAGGGAGAGAAGCAAAAGGGGAGCTACCCACCTCTCCTCTCCTCTCCTTTCCTTTCCTCTCTTTTGCTCAACCCGCTTGCTTGTCTATCTATCCGTCTATCCGTCTATCCATCCATCTATCCATCCATCTATCCATCCATCCATCTATTCATCCATCTATACAAACTATACAAACTATACAAACTATAGTGCTACAGTTAAACGGCGGTGGCGGCGGCGGGGGGATTATCATCATCATCATCATCATCATCATTATCATTGTCACCATCTCTCCATTATCCACTTGCAACTCCAATTTAAAAAAAAAAAAAAAAAAAACCAAGAAAAAATATAAAAAAATATATAAAAAAATATATAGAGGAATACGTTCTTGGAATTTGTTTAAGCTTGGAATTTGCTCAATCTCAGCTATGCCTAAAAAAACAAAAAAAAAAAAAACTACCTAGTGCTTTGGCGTAATTGGAACATCCCAAATGTCCACATCAGCCCCACTCCCTTTAGTCCCTTTAGTCCCTTTAGTCCCATTAGCCCCATTAGCCCCATTACTCCCCTCCCTTCCATCGTAATCCTCTTTCATCGCATCGCCATCACCCACAATCCCTCCGTCCTCAACGCCCGTCTTGCATGACTCACCGCCGCTCCCTCCCCTCACGACGCTGTCCTCTTCTAGCCCTTGCACTGTGTCCCTTGCGTGCAGCTTGGAGCCTAACGATGCTTGCGCACCCGCTTTTTTGGCAAACGTGATCGGTGACGTTGCTGTAAAGACAGGTAGGTCACTCTTCCGTATTGGTGGAGGGGTGTTTTGGTTGACCGGCATCCACACCAAAGGCGCTTTAGGGGCGTGGGAGTGGGCTTGTCGTACATCTTCGGCATATGGAATGAATTTGATGTCAGCATTATTGGAATTGCCGTCTGTAAGGGCTGCTGTTTGAACTAGTGTGCTTTGTGAGGGTGGGGTCTGGCGAGCCTTGACCCCTGCTTCGACGGCGGTGTTTTGGGGTGTACCAGTAGTGGCTCTAGCGCAATTGAAGTCTAGTGAAATAGTATCTGAGGTTGGCTCCTTCGCCTCTGGGTCCTTGGATTTAGTGGTCTTTAACGTCTTGGGAGCGGCAGTCTTTCTAGGGGGCTTTTGAGTCCCCCTCTTTTCCTCCACCCTCTTCTTCTCCCGCATGTCGTGTTCCTCTCTGCTCGGAACGTGCAACGTGATTTTCTTGACCGCGGATGTCAAGTTATCTAGCTCCCTGTCGTCTTCAGACTTGGAACGGACTGGGCCAGATGAATCGGAGGCCGCCGAATTGCCACTTGTAGTAGGCCGGCGGGAGGTTGTAGCCTCGCCAGAAGAGGGCAAAGTATGATGTGACGGCAATGGTTGCTTCCTTGTTCCCCGAGCCTTTGGCGGTTCCATTTTCGTCTGGTTGGGCACGCGGGACTTCTTGACGAGGCTACTGTTGCCCTCACCCCTGATGCTCATTGATGAACTTGCTCGTATACTTGTCGTGCTAGCTGACCGACTGCTAATCCTCGAGGAAGGACCGTGTGCCAATTGTGATTTCGATAAATCCGAGCTGGCTTGCCTCAGCGCATCGCCGCCCACCGGAACTGCATTTGAAGAAACACTTATTCTCCGGCCCGATTGCCTAATCGGAATAGGACCGGTTCCTACTGAGGTAGTCCCTCTTGCGGAGACGTTTTCTGGTATCAACTCCGCACCCGCAAAGGTGTTTCGGCGGTTTTCACGCTTGATGGGTATATCGTCCTCTTCCTCCTCAACGGCGGGGGTCGGCGCTCGGATCTTCCGTTCCCGCAATGATCTCCGTGTCCCATCTCCCGCCTGAACATCGGGTAAGCCGACAACTGAGTGCCTTTCACGTTTTATTCGTTGAGCTTCTGCAGAGAGATCTTCCGGTCTCCAGCTCTTTGTCTGGCGCTCCGTTGGTATGAGTAATTTACTTAATTCATGGGCTGCAGTCGCCCAATCAACGTCTGGATATATCGGCGAGGGGGGCCTGGATAGCACAACACGGGGAGATGCTGACCCGGCTGTTCCAGAAACGCTCCTACGGACTTTAGGGGATGAAATAATCTTTGCGGTAAACGATTGAGTGGGAGTAGTATATGTAGGAGGTGTGGGGTTCCGGGGTTTCTTGGGAGCTGGAGGAGGAGGTGGCGGATTTACAAGGGATTCCAGTTCCATGAGTTGTGGTAATGCCCACCAGTCTGGATTGTATGGCATCTCTGCAGTAGATTCCGAGGAGCCGTCGTTCCCTTCGTGTGCGTCGATTGTGCCAAGCCGTTTGCTCATCTCTGCGCGGAGTCCGATGTCCTGAAATTCTGGCACTGGATCCCCGCCTATCAACCCGCTCAAATGGCTGAGGACTCCACTGCACAAGGCTCTATCGCTATAACCCCCTTCAAGGATACTTATGACTCGACCATTCACCCCAGTTTCAATATCTTCGGATAACTTCACCACGTCCCTTGTAAACCTCGCATAGAACTCAGTTGGGACATTTACTTTGTGTCTCTGCATACCAGGGCTTTCCCACTGACTGGCATCAAATCCTGAAGAGAGAAAGATTGCTGCCTTGGGCTGCAGTTGAGCTGTCGATGTATTTATACGCCGGGTTTGAGCTCGCAAGAAGTCCCTGGCCTTGTCGATGAGGACGGTGTATCTACTTTCATAAAGTTTCCAAAACTCGGTTTCGTCTTTCCAGGGCTGCAGATGCACATTCCATATTGTTTGTCCATGAGCGTTCTCAAGACATAGACTCGCGTTTCGAATTTTTTCCTCATCACCCATCTCGCAAGGGTAAGAATTAATGTCGTGTAAGCTGAAGTAGCCTATAGATGGCCTTTTTGAATTAGCTGCACTCTTGGGCAATCCAGCAGTTCGAGCATTGTGAGCCCAAGTAATCGCTTGGGATCCGTCGCCGTGGTGTAAGTCAAAATCAATGATTGCTGCGTGGGTGAGACCGTGCGCTATAGACGCATGAGAAATCCCAATATTGACATTGTTGATCCAACAAAAGCCAGAAGGATAGCTTGATGAGCAATGGTGACCTGGAGGCCTGATGCAAACGAACGCTTTGCTAAAGCCCAAGGTGCCGAATACACGATCGACGCCATCACAAACAGCTCCAATAGCACCTTCCAAAGCCTCAAGTGTGTCAGAACACAGGTATAAATCGCCTTCATGGAATTTAGGCTTCTCCTCCTTGTCAGTACCTGTCGCCTTCGACTCAGGCCTCGCAAGTTCCTTTCCGTTCATTGCCAACTTTGCCTCTGCATGATCACACATCACCTTCAGTTCTTCCATCCACTTCAACCCGTGTACATTTGTCACCGCGGGTGAAGTTAGAGAGACGGATCGTGTCGTCTTGTGGATGCGGAATGGGAATTCAGCCATTGACTGTGAAGTGCGCTTCGGATGCGGTGGAAACTTTCCATCTGCATGTCTGCCTCCAAGCCGAACATACGCTGCAGCCACTCCAAGGGCACTAGCAAGTAGGCGTTCTGGTCGTTCGACGATGCTGTTTAGGGATGCCTTTGAAGTTCTTGGTCTGGAGTATCGATGACCATAGCACGAATCGTGGAATATGATGATCGCTTTCGAACGTTTGGGCGCCGCCGCCTCTTCCGTCCAAGAGTGCATATCCAATTCTTTCTGGAAGTATGCGCTGGCCACAGACGCAGCCGTGGGCGGCGGGATTTGCTCAGACCCCTCGTCAATTCTCCCCACAAGTGGAGATGGTGAAGACGTGAAATGTGTCGAGGAACGCCGCTGAGGTGATCGGAATGAGGTAACTCCTGCCACACCTTGTAGGGACGTCATGGAGCTCCTTTTTGTCAGTGTAGGTGTAGACGCTCGTCGATTGATGCTCAGAGAGCTTGAGCTCCGTCGCAGCAGACTGGCTGGCGGAGCAGTTGTGCTTGGCGAAGACGCGACACGATGCTGACTAGAAGATCTCTTGGGCGTGCTGGCCCGTGGCGAATTGGGTGATCCTGTTATAGGAGCTGCTGTGAGGGACTGGCGTTTTTGAAATTCCGCGAGAGAGGCATTGTCACTGTTTGTTTTCGGCGATAAAGGGGTTGAGGACGCGGTGGGAACGCGCGCTGGGCCCGCAGGTGAAAGAGCCTCTGGCATTTTCAGTGCGCACGTCCCGATAGAACTTTGCGAGTGCTCTGTTGCTGTGGTTAGCTGTGGCGGCCTCTGTGGAGGTGGTTGACTGAGAAAGATTTTTATGTAAACAGAGGTTTCACGACATTCGTGATGGGACAATGGGGCGGGAGAAGGTCATTTAGCGAAAACGTCATCTAGCAGCAAATTTCGCCGGAGTTCAAGTACATTGTTCTACCTGGACACTGCCTGTACAAGCAAGTACCACTTTATCAAAAACTCTAGGTCAGACGGCAGAGTGCGTATTGCACCGCTACATACGGAGCATATCATAAGCACATCTATCCTACGGAAGTACGGAGCTCAGTCTTGGCTATTCTGCTGCCAGCAGGTCCACGTTTACTTTCCTCAGCGCGTTGACCGCCCAATCGGGGTAATTCTCCCCTTCGCCGTACAGTTTCTTGAAGAATCCCTTTAAGAACCCGGAGAACCGGTCCTCGATGATGGCAGTTCGTGCTGATCTCATCAAAGCGAGCAAATAGTGTACGTTGTGTATTGTAAGCCTGGAAGAGAGTGTTTTGTTAGATGTGACTAGCAGTTATGGGGGACGAGAAGACTTACAGATGGGCACCCGCAGTTTCCTTAGCCGCAACATGATGGATGTACGCACGGGTCATGCCCAGTCCGCCCTCCTCTATGGGCTTGCAGCAAACGCATCCACAACCAGCCTCTATGGGTGAAAAATCTTGTGCATATGAGGAATTACGAAGGTTAAGAGTGCCCCATGACGTGATAGCGTTCCCGAAGCGCTGCAGGCGATAATATCAACGTACTGAACTCATTAGGGGTGTATGCGGGATAGCACTTACGGCTGTCCTTGTCGGCCATACGCAGTCAAACATGTCTGCTCCAAGCGCTACCGATACCATCAGATCTTCTGGGTAACCCTAAGCAAGTTAGCCGCAAAGCTAGGGAAGAAAAAAAAAAGAATGGCTCGGGCGTAGTCCTTACAACTCCCATCACATATCTAGGTTTCTTTTCTGGCAACAGGCTAGTGCAAGTATCCACTCTATTTGCAAAGGTTAGTTCTGGGGTTGAATGGGCGAAATGAATTCATACACTGCGCAATATGAATCCTTCGCTTCACCCCCAGACAGGCCTCCAATGGCAATTCCTGGAGTATCCCTCTTAACCATTTCTTCACAACATTCCCGCCGCATATCTAGATTCAGTCCGCCCTGGATGATGCAAAACAAATTCTGTTTCTCAGGATACTTGTGTGCCGCAATGCATCGATCGAGCCAACGTATCGATCTCCTCATAGCTTCTTCCATTCTAGCGTGATCTGGGGATGTCGTCGTGAGCACGTCGTCTAGCTGCATAACGATGTCTGATCCTATTGAATTTTGGAGGGATATTGAGTGCTCCGGCGTTAACAACCTTGTATAGTATTAGCGCGATGTAGAGACACGGAACCCCGTAAACGTACATGGGAGTGCCATCGTGTGGGCTCAGAAATCGTACACCCTCCTCCGTAATTCGTGCGAGCTTGAGCAGCGAGACCATCTGGAACCTGTAACGACAGTTAGAGGCGGCTAGCGCATAAGGCAAACGAGAACATGAATGACAGACCCACCACTATCTTTTTTTGCTCCGTAATCTGTTAGTAAACACATAGGGGGGGGCAGGATCCATACCCAATTACCTGTGAGGATATTGTGTGGCCATGACTGGAGCTTATGTGCACCGCCCACAGCGTCGAGAGTCGCTTGCCCTGGCTTTAGTCCACTGCGTCTTGCGTCAAGCCCCTCCGATCAACTACAAAAAGCCTAGTCCACCTACAGGTGATATGTATTGTTTAGGCACAGTCTGCAGCCGGTATTTTCTAACTGTTCTGGCGTAAGACCCTTCAGAGTACCCTGCGTTGCAACGGGCATAAATATTGGCAGGTCGACACGGCCGTGAGGGAGACGGAGGATTGCTGCCCTAGCCTTTGTAACCTAGATAATTCGCAAATTAGTTTAGGTATGTACACACATATCCTGGATGGAGGGATTCCTACAGAACATCTTGCAACTATGTCGAACGTTAAGGCCGACATTGGTGGAGATTCCATGCTCTGACTGTCTTTGGGAGCAAAGTGGTGTTGTATCTGGTCGCGAAACGGTCTTGGCGGTTTGAACAGCCCTTAGTTTTATTTCTACATAGTACACTAGCAACACATCCATATTACAGCATGTCCTGCTCGTCTCATTTCCCTGTAACTCCAGTCATATAGTACATTATAGTGGGGCCACTAGGCCCCCCCGAGCATCCAGGCGATCGAAACACCAATCCCGATAAAACGAAATTGAAAACACTTTTGTCTCCCTACAATGGAGCAAAAAGGTGCTATACAATGGTAGAAAAGCTAATTCCATTGATCGCAAGACAGAATGGATGCGATACTACCTTCCAGTGAAGCTACTGAGGGTACTACTTAGTCTGGAACCGCTGCCTCCGAGCCAGGCTGGAAGCTCAAACGACCTATAGCTGAATCTGAGCCTTCCTTCCGCAACGGCATGTATGATGTTGATGATGCCGAAGGCTGAGGACCCAAGTGCTCTGAAGGCAGCTACGCCAGCCACTGACCAGAGAATGAAGCTTAAGTAAAAGTTATTCGCTATTTTCTTGTTCCCGTATGCTTCGCTCACAGCCATTGCAACGGTGGCATTGGCTATCATCCAGATTACGACCATGTAGGTACGTACTGCACGATAGTAGTCTTCCTGCTGCTGGGCTTCGCTGACTGGTTCATTGGGGGCCTCAAGTCTGTCGCGGAGGTTACGTAACGCCTCGTCGTAGCCAGAATCGATGTCGAGCTGTTCTGAAGGCATCTCCAGCTCTACAGTATTGCCCTTGCCAGACACAGCGGCACCAAGATCCGTGTGAATCACATTGTCTCCTTTGGTACCCCATGTCACATCGTGGGTGTTGCAGAAAGCATAGACTTGCAACATGCAGATATAGCTTGGTAGGAGTGCGAAATACTGTGCCGAAGATGTAAACATGTGCCATGGGTCGAGATACAGGAAGCTCATTACGAAGTACAAGCCGACGGTCGACAGAGTCGAAACTATTAGATTGGTGAAGACGTTATTCCCCAAGGCGATCTTCGTATTTGGGCTTTTGAGTTGACTAATGACGATGTATAATGCCGCAAATGTCGTGTAGGCCATAATGACGGAATAGATGATCATGCTTGTCATAAACATTTTTTTTGCCCTGTAGAATATCTTGTAAACAGGGGGGTTCCTTATATTGGCGGGGGCGGCTTAACATACCCCTGAGGACGATTACCCATTGAGAGTATGAATTGCGCGGATAGGAGGAGAACACACGTGAAACGTAGGATCACGAATATGTAATTCCCTACGTTGTGGCCAAACGGGTCCATTTTAGGGTCGGCTAGGGATCCAGCAATGAAATAAAAAGTGAGGTAAAAGTTTGCCTATCGAAAGTTAGCTCCGCTCCTAGATTCCTCAGAGGTGGAAGGATGTACCAGAGAGAAATAGGTGAACATCAGATTAACAAACTGATACACAAATTCAATGTGCAGCAAGACTTTGCGAGTGATTGTATGATCTGTGCGCCATATCTGCTTGAAATGGATGAGCGAGTAAACAGCAGCGAAGAACGCTCCGTTTAGCCACCTGCGGCGCTGGGAAACAAACTCGGGCACGGCATCTTTCAAACTTTGTCAGAAAAACCGGCAGGACACATAATAGGCTATTTATACATACCGGGTACATCGGTCTCGCCCGTGGCACTCTTTACGTACTTCAGCACCCAACGTTCGTCTCTTTTCGCAACAAGTTCCCAGCAAAGGATGCGGTCCTCAGCAAGATACATATTGGCAGTGAATACGTCTGCATCCTGACCCTTCAGCGTCTCACCTTTAAAATATTGGCTCAACGGACCATGGCCAGTGTGGTCGTTTTGTAATGCGTGGTAACGGTAAGCACTCAATGCTCCAGGGAGGACAGTGATATATCCGAAGACGGACTCAAGCGGCTTGTCAAGGATATTTGACATCTTGTATTCGAAGTTTTGTGAAGCGACTAGTGGGTTCAGGAGGCCTAACCAGGCCTTACCTTTACCTGCCTTGATTTCGCCGCACGCGCCAGCAACACTCGAATCCGTATCGAAGGCTTTCCAAAGATGGTATAGTGACTTGCTTCCAGGTTTGGTCCCAACGTCAAGCAAAATGCAAACATTCGGACTAAGAGCTCTGCCGAATGCGTTAAAGAACCATCGGTGCGAGTTGAGTTTCTTCTGATTTCTTTCCTTGAGACAGAAGATCATCTGGCAAGGCACAATCCCTTTTTCTGCCCCCTTGAATTTTAGGTCTGAGTCGAGTGATACCTGCGTTGTGTATTCGTAGACGTGGGCTGTAACCTCTCGTCCGTTGACTAAGTTCTTTGCGATCCCATCCTGATAAACCCCCATTGCGGCTAGAGCGTCTAGCGTACGGGGGTGGATTTTCCTTCGCCCGTCGGCTACAATACAAACCACAACCTTCTGCCACCCATCCTTCCCCCAGGTTCTAGACTTGGACCGAGAGCAGAAATGTGAAATATTTCTCATGACAGCATGCATGGTCCTGGTAAAGTCAATCTCGTCTTCGTTGTACATGGTAACACATATAAACAACTCGGTGTCTCTTAAGGTGTTGCCGATATTTTGTCGTAGTTTGTAGCCTCTCGAAACGAAATCATCAGGGTCACTGGTGACTGCGGTATATCGCATGTGGGTAAACTCGATCTCGTCCCTGCGGGGCAGGAAGCTGTATAATATCGTGGGAATTTTGCATTCGAGAATAAGCTCTCCATTGATCAACTTAACCTCTTTTTTTGCCATTTGCGCCTGGCGAACTCCTCGGCGCTCCTGTCTTCCACTCGGGGCAGGTCCGTAGTGCTCATGCTCGTCCTTAGTATCTGTATCATATGATGTTGATTCAGATGCGAATGACTTATGTGACCTGAGGCTCTGTCTTGCGTCGTCTCTGGGTGCGAACACATCATCGTCATCATCGCCGTCCCCGCCGTCTATCGGTATGGTTGTATCATCCATTTGATTAGGCTCCTGCGCTACACTCGGCCTAGCTTTGGCACCGGAGAACAACGGCGCAGGTGGCAAAGGCCGTCTTGAACTTCCTCCGTACCTGGATGAAGGAGTTCCCGGCCTCGGGCTCCCATTCAAGTCAACCGGCTCAAATGGGATACCCGGGGGGGGAGGCCTTGTCCATTCTGAAGAGCTTTTGGGGGTCCAGGGCCTCGCCGGAGAAGCTCGTTCGGGTGTATAAGCTATGTAAGTTGGAGTATCGCCCGCTGGAGGTGGCATTGACGGGGTCGACTGGCTCAAAACCGACGGGGTTCGGGAGATGGGCAGCGACGAAATAGACGGTTGGTATGGCTTCCGTGGAGTAGTCGGGCTAAAATGGACGTTAGGCGCTGGAAGGTTTATCTTGCGGAGCGCTGGCACATGAGTATATGAAGCACGCTTCACAGGGCTTCCCTCTGTGTTGCGCAAGGGCAAGGTAGTGGAAGAGGTTCTTGGAAGGCGCGTAACTCCTTTCTGTCTTTTCTGGTAGGGAGTGACGAGATTTATGGATGTCCTATATGCCTTATTTTCCTCTTTCTGCGAAGTCATTGGAAAAGGTTGGCACAAAGGACGAGAGCTAGAGACATGCGCATCAACAGGACGAACCAGAGGCACATACGGGAGATAATCAGAATTGTCCACAGAGGTCAACAATCGCATGGAGGAGCTACTCTTGGCTTGCTTTGTCGGCGTTGACCCATCTCCGTCGTCCAACCCAACATGATAGGGAGACTCCGTGTAGGGCGGAGGCGTGGCTGGCCGATCCATGATAGAATGCGGCGTTGTGAGGTCACTAACTATGTCGATGTCCGAGGACTTAGGCCATGCGCGGGTCCTAGAGAGAGGTACGCTGTATGCTGTGCGATTAAAGCTGATGGAGCGCACCTAGCGGGGCGTTAACACGGAGTCAGATGAGACTGCGCGAATTGTGTAGAGAATGGCAGTATGGCGGTCTTTGTAATGTATATGTATGGGCGGGCCTGTGGGCGGCCGGATGCCCGTTGCTGTGTTTCCGGCTTTGTTGGTGGTACGGCGTGCCGGCAGGGGAAACGGTTGCCCAGCAACGCCAGCACTGCTGGGAGCATCAGGTGATGAGGCTCTGCCTCGACCGATATTTCTGCTCGGAACTCTTCAAGCTCTATCTTACCGGTTGGTCGACCCGTTCCTTGAACAGGCCCTAACTGCCGCAGATGCCCTGATCTCTGCTTGCCCCCCATTCTCAGCAATGTCGTCTAAGCGCCTGTCCCCCACTGCGAACCTCCTGCGGACTTCACGGCTCTTTTCCCTCCCTCCTCCCCTCCCGCGTCCTCTTCCAGGGTTAACGCCTTCAGGCACTAACCATTCTGATACGGCTACACTGCCATTTCCGGTCTGCGCTGCGATTTCCGCGCCCCAGTCGTCATTATGCCGGGGGGATTGGGGCCTTAAGAGACAATTGCCTCTCAAGTCCACAATAGCTACAAGTACACCGACAATCCGAATTGGGGCCGTCGATACGTGGGAGCATGTTACGGAGTTTGAATCTGCTGCGGATCACGTTTCTACGGTGCGGAAATGGCAAGATATGCATATGCCAATGTCCGCCCCCGACGGCCGCCGACCAACTGCAAGTACGGTGAATACGATGGGTTGGGCGCTTGACGGCCCTCACCGAAGCGTTTTTGAGGCGAAGCTAGACACTACGCAGCCGAACCTAGGAGATCCCGCAGCGGACGCGCGACGGTGGAAATTTAGGGGACCTTGGCTAGCAGGAAAGAGTGAGGGAGAGTTCAATAAGTACCTCGATAGAGAGATCCGCAGACGCAAACCAGAATTCCGACGATTCATTCGAAAGCATGTAGTGGCGAAGAAACGACGCATATCTGTTGAGAATGGTCAGGTATCAGGGGCTGGAGAAAACGCGATCCCTGATGACGATGTTTCTGAGGACGAGCTGGAGGATTACATTATTTCTCTCCGTGCCGACAAGGCTAAACTAAACGCCCTCATCCACAATTTCCTCGATCTCCCGGCCCCTCCGACGATTGGGTTACCTGGCTCTTCTGGCCATGGCTTCGGTATGGGTTCAGGGTCAGTAAAATCCATGTACGCCGAAACGGGTCCGCCAAGGACCCACCCATCCGCGGGTCTTTCATATCTCCGCACTTCTTCTCACATTCAATGCCATCCCCTTTTGGGCCCGCAAGCGAACCCAACGCCGGTACAAGCACGCATCTTGGTGCCCCGCAAGTCGGCTACTAGCAACAGCAATCTCGCAAAGCTAGGGGTTGCCGGAGTTGTTTGCCATGATTCTGTCGCTGCATCTTTCCGGCAAGATAGACTCCCAGATGGTACCCCAGGGATAACAAGGCTTGACATACACATTCCCGGGGGAGCCAAGCTCTGGGTGCACCCATCCCGGGCAGGCGTTGATGTTGGAGGGCGTATCAAGCTTGAAACAGTTCGCGCAAACGAAACAGCTCTTGCTATCCATGAAGGTAGAATTTTTGAAGAGAGGGAGGATGTCGAGCCATCCGGTCCATCGTTGAGAAGGTTGCCGAGTCTTTCTTCCACGACGCATCTACGTCGTGGTTATGGGATCGAGGGCTTAAAGCGGTCTAGGACGGAAGACGATGTTGAATACAAACAGGTTCGAGGGCTGGACGAGCTTCTCGGCTCGAGAGCTCGTTAGTATCTCTGTCAATATCATCATAGATTCACTTCTGAATGAAGCTGTACTAGTATCATAGCATTGTATACTGTTCCTGGTAAAAATTAAGCTGGACGAATTTGGGTGGGTGTTTCTGCGTAGTAGCCAATAATAAGCAATCACGTGACACACAAAGGGCTAACCCTGAGCCCACAAACTTCGCCAAACCTAAACCTCACATGTTTCGTTTTCGACGGCCAACCTCGATTTTCTTGCAATATCAGCAAACATGGGTCGTGTTCGGACGAAGGTCAGCAGCTGTCGTGGGGAAACTTTCGGATACGTTACCGTACTGACGATAGCTACTGCTTCAGACAGTCAAAAAGTCCGCCAAAGTCATAATTGAGCGATATTATCCCAAGCTCACTCTTGACTTCGAAACCAACAAAAGGATATGCGACGAAATTGCCATCATAGCATCCAAGCGCTTGCGCAACAAGGTATGCATTCATACCGCGTCCTACCTAATCTCAATCGTTCCCTTTTATGTGTTTCTAGTTCTATGCTGACGATTTACTGACAATTAAAAGATTGCGGGATATACTACTCACTTGATGAAACGTATCCAGCGAGGGCCAGTCCGTGGTATTTCTTTTAAATTACAAGAGGAGGAAAGAGAGCGAAAGGATCAATACGTTCCTGAAGTCTCGGCTTTGGACTTCACACAAAATTCTGAGAGTGGACTCTTGGATGTGGATCCTGAGACTAAGGATTTGTTGAAAAGCCTTGGGGTGCGTATATTCTTTTCCTTTGTGCCCTCGGTTTTGGTGCGACTCTATTGTCGACAGATCACAGACCTGGTTGCTTGGACTGACCTTGGATTCACGGCCTAGTTTGACTCTATTCCCGTCAATGTCGTCCCTGTAGCCCAGCAGCAGGTCACGGAACCTCGTCGTCGGTTCGGGGATCGCCCCCCGCGGAGAGAATAGATTTCTTGACTTGAAATCATAGAGGATGGAATTCAGGTTGCGTGTTCTACTCTACTGTTTCCATTCTCATTAGCCCGGGCTGTATGAAAGCAATGTGAGATCTGATCAACACTCGGTGTCGCTGAATCTTTTAAGAAGATAAAGCTTGATTGCCAAATACTGCGCCCGGTGAATCTGTGATATTACGGAAGCGAAAATGACGTTAGGATCGAGTGTTATGGGATGAAGTCTGTAGATGGCATTCTTGCGACGTCCCACTGCACCGTTTTGATACAGATGGTAAATGGTCGTTGTGTACGCGGCGGTTTAAACTCCCATTCCTCGTACAGAATATTACCTGTCGAATTCACCAGCTCTTCGTCTCATTCACTAGCCTTCGGCTTATCCAGGATAATCTGGGTTTCCCACGGCGGACTTAGGTATGCGATGGAAACTAGCACATCCCGCCAATGTCGCTCATTTGATACCATCACAAACCAACCTAATAGCTTACTATGCCTGAGACCTGGAGATCCGAAAATATTTCATCTATCCCGGCCGTTATCCTTATCGTAATGCCCTTGATTTCCTGCGCCTTCTGTGTCTCTAGTACTCCGTCCCTTGGGTAAATGCCCTTCTAACAATAAATGCTGAGTGTTGGGACACTCTCCATCAGCAAGCGACGGTGGTGCTGGAGCACGCCCTCTTTGGCAACTGTAGTTTTCCTTGATTGTGACTGCCACCCTTCCCTCTATGCCTACCCCTTCTTCTCCCCTTTCTCTCGCTAGCTCCTTCCTCTCTTCTCTTATGTGGGCACACTCCCAACCACTAATCTCTATCTTTCCCGCTCCTTTAGCAAACCGGTTGATTTGTTGGTCTCTAGCTTCCGCATTCTGCTCCCTCTCCACCTCATCAAGAAAAACGATCTCTGTTGCCATTGCCTCCCTCATCCAGGCTGGCTCCTCGCTCAGCTGGACTCTGACATACATCGCCCTTCTTTGGCAAGCCTCCGAGCACCACTTTTCAAGGTGCTCGCGCGGCACAATCTTCAAACCACCCTCCTGCCTCCCAACGCGCAGGATCCGAAATTGTGCCTTCGTGTCCTGTAGTAAGCGGGCGTTCGGACAGAGTACATAGCCGCACCTCCCCTCGATATTTCGTTCTTGTACCAAACCGTCATAGTCGCTGGGTTGGAAGGGGACTAGGAGAGAGCGGACGGTAGAGGCATCGTCGAGGTGGGGGTCGGTAGGGTCGATAGTGGCAGTAGACGGAAAGTCGATAAGAGCCTCGATGGAATTGAAAATGACGAGTTCGAGATCTTTACGCTGCTGAATAATTTCAGCGTGGTAGATGGCTGTTTGGCGGTCTCGTTCCCCCTTGGAGGCGGACGAGCCTGGGGACGGACGTTTCGGAGGGTTGAGAATTGATTTTGGCACGACTCTCGAGGCCATGACAGTGATGGGTTACTGATATATTAGCCCCGGCTGCTACGTATAGTGACTGTATGTTCCTGCAGTGCGGTAGACTGTGCTTTAGCACTGCCTGGCAACATGTACCTGTATTTTGGGCGGCGGAGTTCGAAGGACTTGCCCAATCCACACCCACACGTGCCCCGCCACGTCCAAGTAAGCTCGCCAACGTTTTGCCGAATTGGTACCTACATCATATTCGTGTCGCCTCAACTACTTCGTACATAATAACATTTATGTGGGACTTTGCGTGAGGTAACCGCTGTTCCTCTCCTGCCCTCCCTTGGTATGTGGGAATTGCTGCTCCGCATACCTTTGCTGAAGTCTTCCATCGGTCTCTGCGCACCTTATGTTACTTAGTTTTAGTCGCTGACGTATGCTGATGCTGATGCCCCTCCAGTCCGCCATTCCCAAAACCTTGACGCACCTGCTGCAGGGTGCAGAATAGCCCGCTTGACGACCAAGCAGCGTATCAGGCACTGTACTAAAGATTGCCTCTACTGATATTCCTCTGCCGCCATCCACCCAAAACTATATTTTATCCGGCTGTGTTTTGCGCTCTACGTCGTGGACTGCTGGACACTGGCCACGGTAGCCTTGGGTTGGAGTTGTTGTATACAGCTTCTAGTCCTCGATTGACGAATGCAATCGAATATGGCAGCGCCACCCTTTAAAGTCAAGGCTCTCTTCAAGTACGATTCGGGGTATGACGGCGATCTCAATTTTCCCGACGGGGAGATCCTAACCGTCACGGCTAAGGAAGACGAAGACTGGTACTTCGGCGAATATGTAGGTGCTTCTGGGGCAAAACAGGAGGGAATCTTCCCAATGAACTTCGTCGAACGATATGAGCCGGAAACCCCCCCACGGCCAGTGAGGCCCTCTCGACCGAAGAAGGAAGCTGAGCTTGTTCACTCACCTCCCACAGACACCGAGCCTCCATCATCTGGCGTTATCGAAGGGAAAGATGCAGAGGAGGTCGCGAAAGAACCAGCCTCCTCGAAATCAGCATCGCAGAACACTAAACCAGGCCAAGTTTCCAGAAAGGCCGGCCAGCCAGCCTCACCAAAGTCTACCGTGTCAACTGACCCGCCCCAAAAGTTAACGGATACACAGGAGAGTGCATCGATAACTAAAGCCGCTCCGAAACCGCCAGTCGGGGCGAAAAAAGAGATCCCTGGTTCGGTGTCTGCTGATAGGGTTGGAGGTAGCACATTCCGTGACCGTATTGCTGCGTTTAACAAGCCTGCAGCCCCCCCGGTTGCACCTTTTAAGCCCGGAGGGCTGAGCTCGGGTTTTATTAAAAAGCCTTTTGTTGCCCCTCCTCCGAGTAAGAACTCGTACGTCCCGATTCCACGAGAGCCCCCACCACCAAAGATATACCGCCGAGAAGAGGACCCCGAGGTTACCAATCGAATATCCCAGGACAATGAGCATGCAGATAAGGCGTCGCCGCCAACACTGGCACAGAATCCGGGGGATACCGAAGACCAACCTAAGCCTACAAGCTTAAAGGAGAGAATTGCACTGTTGCAAAAACAACAGTTTGAACAGCAAGCCCGTCATGCTGAAGCTCTACTCAAGAAGGAGAAGCCCAAGCGGCCACAGAAAAAGCGCGTAGATTCTCATGAGGGCGCTGAAGAACAGACTGATGCAAAGGGCGCAGATTTGGAGAAAACAGACGGCGCAGAGGTAGCTGGCAAACGATCTCTGGAAAGTCACCGGGAAGAGGGCTCTGCCCCAGGGAAATCGTCCACTAGGCGCAAACCGTCGAGGGAGTCATCTCAAATGGACACCCCAATCTATAATGCACGAGGCGTCACGAGCGATGCAGATGATGCAGATCAATCTGGCGCTGGAGAAGATGTGGGAGAAATATCTACAGGTCGAGATGACAGTGACGAGCCGTCCAAAGCGTTTACCCCAGGTCTCAAAGCCTCAAAGCCGCCCAGCCATGGTGCCAGTGCTGGCGGCGATGAGAACACCGAAGACGAAGGAGAAGAAGGGGAAGAAGAGGAAATAGACCCGGAAGTTAAGCGGAGAATGGAGATTCGAGAACGGGTGGCTAAGATGAGTGGGGGAATGGGTATGTATGGAATGTTTAGTACTCCCGGGGGAGTGCCCCCAATACCCGCCGGGGTGTCAAAAAAGAAAGTTGATAAAAGAGGTCCTGGCGGTCCTGGAGATGACATAGCTACCGGGGCTCACCAAGCCTATGCGCCAGCGCTTCCACTTCCCGGTATGCATCCCAAACCGAGGAGCCCTGGGGAACCGGATAAGCGCCCGACTGTCGAGAAAAATGGCGAAACAGCCCCACTGTCCCTAGATGCGGAGGAGGCCCTAGGTGCAGATGATGCGAAGAGAAACCCGACGCTAGTCCCGTCTCGTCTTGATAGAAGCCCCCCCTCGCCTCAAGGTGAGACCCTCTTATCCGCTACACCGAGATAATTGGTATCAGAGCATGTAACTCACTGGCCTAATAGAACGACCAGTCCCCCCACCACCACCACCAACAGAAAAGACTGCCCATCCAGCTCTACTCGGAGAGCGGGGTGCGCCTCCCCCTACGCCTGCGGAAGGTGAGTAGCATATCGAAGAGGTGAAGGATATAGCTAAAAAAGAAAATATTTATTTAGTCCGTCAGCTCCCCCTACCAACCCCAACTAGACCTCTCTCGCCAAGTGCAGGATCCGAGTCTGATGACGAAATGTCCCTATATACCAAGGGACAATCAATTAGCACTCCTACCGACTCTGGCCCTGAAACCCGAGCTCCCCCACCACCGCTGCGAGCTGGTGTTGCCCTACCGAACCCGAGTAAGCCTGACCCCGAAAATGGGGGGTCGCCTGGAAGTAAGCGGACATCATATTTTGGCAACAACCCAAAATTACCTACGTCTCCCACTACCCCTGGTGCTGGTAGGAGACAAAGCAAGATACCCCCTATCCCGATGGCAAGCCCGGATATCTCATCGGCAATGCAGGCTCGGCCTCCGCCTCCTCCGCCTCCATTGGCGGCGCCTCGCCGGAGGTCTACTGGAGATGACAAGACGATGACGCCATTGACTCCAAAGCATATAGCGCCAGATGAAAGTGATGAGGAAGTGACGGAGTATGAGGGAGACTATGATACGGATATTGCTGCGGGTGCTACGCACAAGGACGCCCTAAAAGCCCATGAGCGGGAGTCGAGCTACGACGATAGTACCGCTGAAGAGACTTCAAATCGATCTCCAACTATTCACCCCTCAAATGTTCCACCTCCCATACCACACACTTCTGCCCCCCGCGCCGTCCCTCCTCCACCGCCATCGCAGCCCCCCAAACCTAGCAGACAGTCAGCGGACGTACCCCGAGCTGCCCCTCCCCCCGTTCCTCCACCGAGGGAACTGCAGAACAGCAACAACGATGACGAGTATGACCCTTATCGATATACTACATCTAGTCAAAGCGGTCCTGTACCCGCTTTTCTGCCGTCACCTGAGGATCCCGAAGACGAGGATGATTTATATTCTGCCCCTCGCCCTCGGCAGTCACAACAGCCGCCGCCACGGCAGGAGAGACCCCCTCTCCTGCCCCCCTCGGGGCTAACACCTATTCGGGCCCCGGGATCTGCATCTGGCCAGTCACTAGATATTCAGAGAATGTCGTCTACTATCAGGCGGTCAATGGAACAAAGTCGACCATCAGGAGAACCTTTATATATTGCAAGTGATGTCGGCTTAGGGGAGAGTAGCTATTGGTGGGCGCAATCAAACACACCTCCTCCAGCGTTCCAGAATCGACGGGATATCCTATATGAAATCGAGGAATCCAGCTCATCCCAGGGTGGAAAAACTACTACCACTAAAGACGTCTATGTACTATTCCATGACTACTCTCAGACTGTGGTAACCGCGCAATTTGATGCTCGCAATCCGGCCGATGTGGTGCTGAGCCAGCGGCATGAATCACCACCTTCAACACTCAGACAAGACCAACTAGAAGAAGCTCATACCCGCTTTGGCCAACGGCTCGCTGAAGCTGTTGCGGCAAAACAGAACACCATTGTTGGCAACAGCGAACCCCATACCCTTGTCCTCGAACTGCTTAAGCAGTTTCCTGACGTGCTCTATCCTGTCGGCGTGCGTGCGTATGGAGCTCTTGTCTATGCCAATCTCGCCAACGCATCATTTCAGCAATTTGACGAGATTCGCCCGGGCGATGTGATTACTTTACGCAACGCCAAGTTCCAGGGTCATCGCGGGCCAATGCATCAGAAGTACAATATGGAGGTCGGTAAGCCGGATCATGTGGGCGTTGTCGTCGATTGGGATGGCACGAAGAAGAAAGTCAGGGCTTGGGAACAGGGCCGCGAAAGCAAGAAGGTAAAGATAGAGAGTTTCAAATTGGGTGACTTGAGGAGTGGTGAGATTAAAGTTTGGAGAGTTATGGGGAGGTCGTGGGTGGGATGGCAAGTTCAGGGCTCAGGGTAAAAGGGAGCTACTGGCTCTGGTTATCGACTTTTAAAGCCGAGGGGGATAGCTGCTATGTTTTGGTGAGATGGGAAACCGGTGGTGCGTGCGCTTCAGTGGACGTATGCTTTTACATTTGGATAGCGGACGGAGAGGCAAATATTGCTCAGAGATGCGAAGATGCATCGAATATTGCCCAGTCCCGGCCGCAATGACGTCCATATATAGACGCCGAGTTAGTGCTTGATATGCACGGTGCACGCTCCTGGGCTGTATTTTTTTTTTTTTTTGGCCATACGCTTGCGTGTAGTCCCAGGTCATTGTCAATAGCTGCACCAAAGTAACCCCCTAAGCCTGCCGTTGACCAGGCGTGCGAAGGTGGGCTAGGTTCATTCCCACCATTCGTTAGGGCCACTATATATGAGCAGTCGAGATACATTTCAAAGCTTCACTATCTGTTTAACACCTCTATCCTTTCCTACGATAAGTCTCAGTTGTTTCCCCGTTTCCCCAAATACCCCCGCACGCAGTGTGTCGGAAAAAAGTTCGTATGCTGGGTAATCTGCGTGACTTTTTTTTATTAACAACAAAGGAAAGGGGAAAGGGGAATAGCGTCTTATAGAATGAGGTTTTTTCTTTTCTTGGAAATGTATGTAAGGTAAAAACCGAGGGATTTGCACGTACAGCTATCCACGAACTTAATCACCTGCTCGTCGGTCATACCCGCCCCCCTAGAAGCGCGCAGTCCAGCCTCTTGTTCCAACCGCCAGTCATAGACGTACTCAGTGTTTTCCGCATCGCTGTGTGAGGGCCTTGTTAGGGAGTTTTGCGGCATCTATCGGGGTCTATGGGGGGAGTACGTGAGGGTACTTACATATGAATAAATGCGTCTAGTGAGCTGGAAGGAGGAGAGATAGTATCAGCACCATCCCTATTGTCTTACGGGTCTATAGAGACATACTCGGTCAATGCGTCGTAGCCTCTCAGCTTGTCGTTGATGAATTCCAAATCCTCCAACCGGTGTTTCCACAATGTCCCCTCTTTACGCTCTTGTGCCTCCTCCCACTTCAGTCTCAGCTCCTTACTCCCCAACGCCCGAAACCCCACACACCAACCCTCGAAAAGCACGACCTGCACTTTGGCTGCACTACCAGGAGCGTTTACCTCCTCCCATACGCCTTCATCCATACGATCGCCCTGGCCATTGTACGCAGATTTATCGTAGGCGGGGATCTTTGCATGCTGGTGGGCTTTCAAGGCACAGAAAAGAGACACCCCGAGCGCAATGTCGTGAGTGCCGGGCTCACCGCGGTGCTGGACGAGGGCGTTTAGGGGATGGGACGAAGCAAGGAGCGTCTGGGCAGCGTGGGGAAGGTAGAGGTCGTCAATAGAGAGGACGGCGGTGGGTAGAGAGTGGGGCGGCGAGCGGAGAATCGCAGCGATGGCCGACACCTTGGTGCCACTCACAATGAGCGCAGGTCCACGCCACAAACCCGCACGAAGCGACGAAACATTACCAAAGAGGTCTTTCCCACGCCTTGCACGCCATTCACGCCCAGGAAGAACGGCGGAGGGTCAGCTGCTGCAGCGCCGGGCCTGCGTTTCCGCTGGTGGTGCAATTGCAGCTGCTCGAGCACAAAAGAGAGGCAGTGAGCGGAGTTGGCAGAGACTGGCTTTGGCATACTGACGAGAGGCTGCGGAAAGCTGTGGAGAGGAGACGCCATGATGGCGAGCTATTGCATGCATGTATGCACTTGTCTGTACCCGTACGGACATGCTACGTGTTTTGTATGTACATGTACATGTTACAGATATGGTGCGAATGCACGGAATGGTGGCTGTCAAGTGGGGTAGTGAGGTATTCTACCCACCGGCCCCGGTACTCTCCACAAGTATCCGCCTGGTGCGCCACTAGCCACCCTTACAGGCCCCCCGGCACAAGCTAGTAGATATAGCCTTGGTTAAAGGCGCGTTTTGATCACGGTTAGTTTTTGGGTGGGGCGGCCAAAAACGTTGGCTGGCAGGCACGCCTGAGATACAGCGGCGTAGTAGTCGCTATTATACGATCACCTTTACTGATGAATTGCTGGCAGTGGTTAGCTAGTTCTTGAAGCATAGCGGAAGCCTTCGAGGTGGCTCACCTGCCTACATGTCAGCATCGCCATCCATGATAGCGGTGTTTACCAGCCGCCTATTATAGAAGGCGCCATCAACTCCACTCTGTAGCTAGATAGCTGTAATGAATTGCATCTTTCGTAATCTCGCTATAGTTTATTCCTCAGGCTCTACCATTGGAAATTGCCGACTGTTCGGTGATTCGTAATGTAGAAAGGAGCAGCCTAGAGTTTTCCCAACGTTCCTGGATGTTCTTGAGTATAGTGCGGGTAAAAAAAGTAAATGGAGTATTTGCCCAGCAGCTTCTAGAGCATTCTATTTGCCACCTTAAGGAGTATATAAGAAAGAGCCTTCAGTAGGCGGTGGGTGGGGAGGAGGCCAAGGAATGCGATTATAGGAGCTTGACTACCGCCTCGTGCCCTCCCTCTGCCGCCCATGACAGCGGCGTCCGTCCATAGATGGAGTCCTTCGAGTCTACGTCGGCTTTGCCCGTCGCCAGCAGCAGCTTGACTACAGCCTCGTACCCTCCATATGCCGCCCATGACAGCGGCGTCCGTCCATAGATGGAGTCCTTCGAGTCCACGTCGACTTTGCCCGTCGCCAGCAGCAGCTTGACTACTGCCTCGTACCCTTTCCTTGCCGCCAATGACAGTGGTGTCTGTCCATACTTGTTCTTCGAGTTTGCGCCGGCTTTGCCCGTCGCCAGCAGCAGCTTGACTACTGCCTCGTACCCTCCATATGCCGCCAATGACAGCGGCGTCCGTCCATGGATGGAGTCCTTCGAGTCCACGTCGACTTTGCCCGTCGCCAGCAGCAGCTTGACCACCGCCTCATGCCCTCCCTCTGCCGCCCATGACAGCGGCGTCTGTCTATACTGGGAGTCCTTCGAGTCCACGTCGACTTTGCCCGTCGCCAGCAGCAGCTTGACTACTGCCTCGTACCCTTTCCTTGCCG
>JAJDFE020000016.1:50474-126898 GCA_021527465.2 Geoglossum glabrum
AAGGAGCATGAGTGGATCGAGCTCTCTGAAGACGGCACTATCGGTGCACCCCCCCCCCCCCCCCCCCCCCCCTCAAAAAAAAAAAAACCCACCACACAACGCACTGCATCACAACGCAACGCAACGCAACGCAACGTAACGCATCGCACAACCGAACCAATCTCTGCGAGTTTTCTCGTATTTTTTGGACTCTCGGTTTTTTTTTTCTTTTCTTTTTCTTCTTCTTCTTCCCTGCGCGCACACGCACACACCACCAAAACCTCTCCAACCCCCAAAAATCCTGGATGAGCTGCACATGATCACGCGTCGCTATCGCGTTTTCGCGATGGGTGGGTCGGCCGGGCGTGTGATAGGGTCCGGGGGGGGATCGGTGTGGGAATTTGAGGGGGGTTGTCTGGGGGGGCTGATGCGGTGGTTGTTTTTCTTCCGGTTTTACGGTTTCTTGGGGTTGGGGCTTTGGTTGCCGGCGCGTCGTGGAGCGGTGCTTGGGGGAAGGGAGGGGGGGAGGGGGGTTTGGCTTGGATGACCACGCTTTTTCTTCTTTTTTTTTTTGCTTTGTTTTTTGCCCCGGGACGCAGAGTTGTCTGAGTCAAATGTCTGTCGGGATGAGGGGGGCAGATCGAGGGCGACGAGGCAAACGGGGCGTATTCCCATATCTCTGCGAGAAAGGGCGTGCGGACAGGGGTATTGCGGCGTATGTTTCTTTTCTTCACACGCCTCCAACCGGCATGATTGCGGCCTGCGCTTCCCATGCTCTCTTCGCCGCAAACAGGCTCCGCGCTGCATGGTTTATAATGAGGTAATAAGCTGAGATTAAATAAACGTAGGCTGGATATGCAGTGGTGCCTCGCGGCTGGCTGTTCAAAGGCAGCTTTTCTTGGTTCATCTGAACCCAATAACCGCCAGACGCCCCCACAGCCTTTCCAGGGTGCAGAGTAGAGAGCATGGGTGGCCCATTTGACATAAATGTACTCCGCATGCTCCATAAAGCGAGAAGTTAGGATATCTCCAGAATCATGAGTAAACGCACAGTATTGTTGTCCATCGCAAAACCCACAGGACGTGCTAGGGATGGTGGCTGCGCTAGGCTACTTTTTTCCGTCCCTAGAAACACTAGGGAGGAAACAGCACAGCAACACCCTCCAAGTCAACGAAAATGGCGGAGAAGAAGTCAAACAATAAGGTAAGGAGCAAGTTCTAGTTACATAGACACCGTAGTGAGATGTCTGCTAATCCGACGCAGAGTCATAGAATTAGGGAATGCGGTGCGTCGATAGTTGTTGCTGACACCTTGCGAGTTCCCCACTCACTAGATCTAGCAGTCCCCAAGCCCGAACAGCCGCCGGCTGTGGTACGATGGCTGGGAGAAGAAAAAAAGGACGGCCCATGGGTGGGCCTCTCTCTTGCCTCGTCGGCAGCAGAGCAACCAGAGGGGTGCACCCCGGTCTACGGCTATCAGACACAGGCGAGCGAGAATACCTAAAAGCGGTGGCACGACTTGAATCTCGGAGCCCGAGGTGCTCCGGTGAAAGGTTTTTTTGGGTCGGTCTGTTGTGATTGTTCTGGTGTGGTAGATTTTGCCAGTTGAGTTGATGCGTTATAACTGTGGAGGACAGGAGAGGGGAGAGTTGAGTAGATGTTGATTAATATTCTTCCTTTCCGCTCTAAGTGGACATTAACAATGAAAATTTTAACCATTGCTGCCCAAGGTAACTGCATCCCGAGTGGATTTGGCATGGCATCTCTGGTGGTCCGGTCGCCGAGCGGTACCAATGAATTGAAATCGGATAGGCGAGCTCCCTGCGTACTCATGTCGATGTTACACTGACATCTGCAATACGGTACTTATGACTGGTGAGCAATACTGGGGTGGCTGTTTGAGCGGGTACGAAAGCCATGTCCGAGCTTCCGCTTTCTAGATACGGAGTGCGTCCAGCCTTGCGTCGGCAACGAGCAGAAAGACAGCGTTTGCTAGGGCATTTGGATCCTAGGCCCAAGTGAGCTTCAGTCGAACGCCTCGACGTGTTCTTGCACTCGATAGCCTTGCTTGGCCTGATCAAACTGCTTGTGGTTCTTGAGAACAAAGGGCAAACCGGCCAACGCGTCGGTAGGAGACCCCTGGTTCTTGGTATGTCCGGTATGTAGTTTTTTGCTCCAACACACGACCGTGACCCCCAACTCCAAGAGCTAAACTAACATTAAACGTACTATAGCCATAGTAGTCGATCCCGAGATGACTTACCCTTTACCTGTGTCCCCTGGTGATAACCGCGACGGAATCACTTCTTGCAACTCTCGAGCACAAAGGCAAAAGTTAGGTTGCCGATCAAGAAAACAAAGAGAGATTGCATCGAAATATACCCAGGGGTCATAAAGCGAAAACCGGAGAGTGAAGGACGAGAGATATAGGAATCCGCCGGAGCCTAGGATGCATCGGGGATAGAAGAGAACCGACCAAGTGAGGGGACAACTGATCAGTAGAAGAGCCCCTGGCTATAGGTGTGTAATTGCCTACCTCAACACATGACCCGAACCCTCAACCGCAAGAAACTAATCGCTTACAACCATAAGAATCGATCTCAGAACGACTTGTCCTTGTGTCGGTGTCCCCAGCAATGGCCGCATCGAAGCTATGATTTGTGGCTCTCAAGGGTAAAGCGCTGCCGGCTAGTGCATCAGTAGAAACACACACACACACACGCACCACTATGGCGTAACCTCTATCCTACGCAGCAGGGACGGGAGGCCTACACAGAGAGGATGAAACGGAGCCTAAAAGTGTATGAGAGTAGAGTACGATACAATTCCCGTTGGTGGGGGCCTGGGGAAGACCAGCAAGGCCAATCTCTCAAAAAGCCAATTACCAACTGTGGTCTTCAATACAGTTGTGCTAATATCAAGCCACACTAGATCACAAAGTCAGTTATATTCTGAACAGAATTACCGCGACCAGAGATACGACACCTGAGCCGGAGCTATTCCCGAAGTGACCATTTCAAATGAATAAAGCATGCGTGTTCGAAGCCCTCACATATAGGGGTTCAACGACGGTTGAGCAGGAGATACATATCCGCAATCATTTATTGTCTGGCGAGTGGTCCTTTTTTTTTTTTCTCCTATAATTGCTTCACTTCACAACATCAACTCCAATTCCCCCCGTGGTCTTTCATTGTATAATACGGCTCTTCCCATCACGTCAAGACACCTGCTGCCTTCCGCAGGTTTGGAAGTGCTGTTAACGTCACTAACCCCCAAGAGCTGCACGAATACCGGCACCACTGCGGACACCATCATTGATTTTTCCTGGTTGCTGTAGCCCCCTGTCCCGTACCTAAGATCTTGTCGAGCCTGCGAAACATGTCCACGCCCATCAAAACTGCTAGCGCCAAGTATGGCACGTACAACTGTGAAAGCTTGATTTTTTGCGCTGTGGTGAAGCCTTCCCAGCTCAAATAGTCGGCGATGCAAGTCAATGTTGTCAAGCCGCTTTGCAACGCGAAGAGCAGGAGGTGTAGCGGAAGCTTAGGGTCGTCTGTTTACAGCGTAAGTGAAGTTCTTGTATATGAATATTCCACCCATGGGGAAGTAACGCTTTCGAGCGCCAGTAACAGATATTTTATCCAATATTTTCAACGTTAGAAAGCTAGAAAAGGTGTCTGACCTCTAAGAACAGCCCTTATTGCCCAAAGACAAACTGGGAGGTGATATAACGCCTCCATCAGCGTATAGCATCTAAACCACATGGGCGGCTCTATGAAATAGCGATCTTGGTAGGTTTTCACATAGTGATCTTTCAACTGCGTGACAAACGCCGGCACCAACGCGGGTGGGTAGAGAGGGCAAAGGTCGAAACCTGAGTGGATTAATGGGGAGCCGTGGAGTTGCAGGCACTGCAGGTATTGGACATACAGATGAGAACGGGGACGTGGACCACGAAAAAGGTCAAGTACATGAAATCGAGCCGTTGAGGCATCTGGGAGACAGTCGGGTTGGGGGGTTTGGTGCGGCGCGGAGTCCTCGTCTATTGGGCCCTAACCTGTACTATAGAAGTCCGGTCTCGTAGTCATCGACCACCGCTAACTCTAGAAATGGCAAGAACAATTCTTGTTACCGGTGCAACAGGCAAGCAGGGTTCATCTGTCCTGTCTGCTCTCCTCGGCCTCCCTGATACGCCCTTCCGCCTACTGGCATTATCACGAACTCCAGATTCCGAGCCTTCCAAGGCCCTTGCTGCTAAATCGCCACCCACGGTGTCCGTGGTTGAGGGAGATCTCAACAACCCAGACGTGATCTTTACGGCGGCCGGTGGCCACGGGGCTATCTGGGGCGTTTTCAGTGTGCAAACCCCAGGCCGTGGGAATAACGAAGAGGCTCAGGGCAAGGCGCTCGTTGACGCTGCGGTGAAATACGGAGTCTCTCACTTTGTTTATACCAGTGTAGATCGAGGCGGTCCTCTGTCAGATGGAACCCCGACGGACATTCCTCACTTTATATCTAAGCACAACATCGAACAGCACCTGAAGGAGGTGGCTGCCGCGGGCAACATGAGTTGGACCATCCTCCGGCCTACTGCTTTTTTCGAGAACGCGATGCCTGGCTTCTTCGGCAAGGTGTTTGCTACTTCGTGGAGATGGCAATTGCCTCCTTCGAAACCGCTCCAACTCGTCTCCGTTAAAGACATAGGGTTCTTCGCGGCTCAGTCATTCGCAGACCCTAAGCATTGGCACGGCCGCTCGCTCTCACTTGCTGGTGACGAACTCACATTCGCCCAAGCCACCGAGACCTTTAGAGAGGTTACCGGTGAACCGGCAGGGCTACCTATGACATACTGGTTTATCCAATGGGCTCTCGTGAACATGGTGAAGGAGTTAAAGACAATGTTCAAATTCTTTGCGGAAAAAGGATACGCTGCCGATGTAGAGGAACTAAGGAAGATGAACCCAAATATGTTGGACTGGAAGGCGTGGCTAGAACAAAGCCCGTTTATGAAGAAAGAAAATTGAGATGGATTAGCCCATACTATGGCTTGTAAGTAATTATCTTCGCTCCAGAGACATACGCACTACGATCTACAGTTGCTAATAGCAAGATTAGGCAGGCTCCTTACCCCCGGCAAGAACCCTGTTCACCGCACCCTGATAAGAGCAAAGCTCTATTATAGCCTTATTAGTAAATATCTGGTGATGGCTGGGGATAATTCGTTGAGCATGGAGAGGCCCTTTTGCTCTCAGCTGCAATGTCCATACTTAGTGGGTTTTATGTCCATATCCACGCGTTTTCTGCGTTCTTATAGGCATCGGCATTTGCCCACAACCAGAAACTAGCCAGTTGATGCTCTATGGATGGAAGATAGGAATTATGTGGTTGAAATCACCTATTAGCTTCCCTATCCCGATGCTACCAGTTCCCTATGGAACGGGCGTGAATTGCGTTACAAACAAGCCATAAATCCGCAGACACAGCATTCCAAATTCAGGTATTAAAAAAAAACCCCACCCATCCCCGAACATCGTGAAGGAAATTGAATATAGAAAACCCCCTAAAAAAATACCCTAGTGTACAAATACACTCTAGAGCAATAATAATGAACCCCTTGGTTGTCTAGACAACCAGACGAAAGAAAGAAAAAAAAAACAATCCCCCTTTTTGTTTTCGCGTTACACAAAGACTTAAGCGTATACGAACGCCACACCAACGCCTTCTACCCAAAGCGGTCCTCCAAACGTGGAAGGCGGCTATGTCACCCGTATTCTATGAATACACACAGCACAAGTCCCTTATTTTCTCGAGATGGGTATCGCGATGTTAGGCTCCTCGTCCGTTTAATATACATACATACATGCATATAGAGAAGGGTGTGTAAGATAGACGTGCACGTAGCAAGTTCGAGTCGGATATGTAAGGGTTTTTAAATTGGTTCAAAGATCTGCTGAAAATTCATCAACCCCACCCCCCTCTCTCTCTCCCGTATGTCGTGGATGCCGTGCCCTGGACTTTTGATGTATGTAAAAGAGCCTAGATATCTATAGCCCAATGAGAACGGGAGAATAAGGAATAAGAAAAAGATCTTGTTGATGATCGGCCATACCATACAAAAATGCTAGAACCCCCCAATCCTCTAAAGGTAAAGAGAAAAGCTTCGTAAGTTAGAAAGCCGCGGATAGTGAAACCGGCTATATCGTACAACGTGTGAATCCGGTGAGGCAATCTTGCTCCACTGGATCTGACGTCTTCATGTTCCTAACATGTCAATATCTACCCTTGCATCTTCTTCCTCTTCTTCCTCCTCACTATCTATGATATGGTTCACTATCTGCGCTGGAGGCACCGCTGACTCTCGTTTTGTGCTTCTCCTGCCGAAAAAATCACCCGTCTGAATACCTCTTACCTCGCCTGGATCGATCTCGTTCAACTGTGCGTGCGCCCCTATCTTACTTCTAATAAATTCTCTTACAGGCACCATTGCAGCGTCCCGACATGCCTCCTTGATATCGCTACCGGACATGCCAGCTGTGACACGCACTAGATAGTCCATATCAAAGTCATCTTTGTCGAGTTTGGTGTCTCGGAGGATAAGATCTAGAATTCGCCTCCGCTGGGGAGATGCTGGCAGAGAAACGGGAAACTTCTTAGGCATTCGGCGGAGAATGGCTTCGTCGATGTCTTGAATGCGGTTTGTTGCTCCGAGAATGAGAATACGCTCAGGGCGACCTTGTGTATTCGCTGAGGTGAGGCCGTCCCAGTGGGTCATGAACCTGGGTGGCAATAACATTAGCACGCCTGGAACGGCCGGTGGATGTGAAGTGCAACACTCACTCAGCCTTTACCATGCCACTAGCTTCATGCTCCCCGGTCCTCCTCGTTCCAAGGACGGCATCGATTTCATCAATAAACACGATGCTGGGCTGCAGTTTCCTCGCCAGCGAAAACACCGCCGCAACGAGCTTGTTCGAATCCCCGTACCATTTCTCCGTTAGCGTCGATATGTGAAGGTTTATGAAACAAGCGCCACTCTCATGAGCTAAGGCTTTGGCAAGCATGGTCTTGCCACAACCGGGGGGGCCATACAGGAGGACTCCAGCTGGCGCCGAAAGGAGGGGGGAAGAATGGGAATAGAGGTGAGGCAGAGTTAGCGGGTATATGACTGACTCCTTGAGTTCTTCGATGATATCGTTGAGGCCGCCTATATCTATTCAAGGAATAGTTCTATCAGTTTGGGGGTCCCGTAGGCTCACAACTGCGTAGATTTCCTCGTGTCTGTGGCGTGTGCAAAGGATCGGTTGGGTTGAGTTAATGATGCAAACGTACCGCTGAAGCTGACCCTTATATCCTCTGGCGCAATCACTTCCGAGGCGATTGTGTGCTCATACTGGCTCAACGCCAAGTCTTCCATTCTAATAGCCCTCTTCCCTCCCGCCGGCCCTTCAAAGTTTGCATAGCTGTCACCCAATCTCTTCAGCGCGGCACTAGATTTCTGCCGAGCTTCCTCCTTCCTCTCGGCCTCGGGATCAAGGCGTGCCAGGACATATTTGACTAGGTAGTAGACGGATATGGGCTGTTGCCGCAAACAAGTCAACTCAGTGCCCGCTGACTTGCAGCTATGTATATGGACTTACCGCGGCAGCAAGAAGTATGATATCCTGCAAGATCTTCAGCTTCCGTCCCGACCCAGTTGACATCTTCGCGGCCCCTATGTGGCTGGCTGGAGGACGCTGGCACCAGACGATAGCAGTACTAGAGGTATCTGTACACTTTGGGGCTTTGGAGACGTCAACGATATGGATGTGGATGGTGGTCTTGGCGTGTTTGCGGTCAGATTGTTGAGACAGTCCCGATGAATCGAACCCAACAGCCGGGTGGCACAGGACTATGGAATGGGTCTTGTAGGCCGTGCGTGACAGGCTATACGGCGATTTTCTCCTAGCACGCTTTCTGTACCATCTTGTAGCGTTCCATGCGTATCTCATAGTATCTACGGAGCATCATCGTATGCGCTGTCGAGGGCGATGCTGCTCCCCTTTGCGGTTAGCGCGGGCGATTTACCTTGTTTGTTTACACGCTGGTCTGGCCCCGTCTTTCTCCCCTCCAACTCCCGCGATCGCGACCACCAACTCGACTTCGCTCGGTGAACGGTAGCAGACGTAGATGCATACCTCTTGACGTGTGGGACTTTGGCTTCCGTTGCGCCGAGACGATTCTCCAATGTCAAGACGGACTACATCACTTTCAACGCTCTCTGCAATGATCGATTCTGATTCCGAAGCATATAATAGCGATCTAGATGCCATGCTCACTCCCGATTCCGCTGTGGGAGTTGTCGCAAACGGCAGCAAGTCCCGCCGCCAGCCAAAGGGAATCGTGGGCAAAAGTTCCAAGGCGAAAGGATCGTCACGACGCGTCAGCGGAGCCTCTGTACTCGGCGTTAGGAAGAACGCGCCGGTGAAAAAGGCACTGGGCAACAAAGCCCATAGAAGGCAGGCATTGGCAGAGCAGGCTGATGGACGGTATGGAACCGACACGGAAGAGGTTGAGGAGTTCGTGGATCAGGATGAGAGCGCAATGGTAGATGACTTGGACATACAACCCGTCCGCGCAAAACAATCTTCAAAGAGAAGCAAGCCACCCGCCACAAGGACTGCGAAGGCCGCCAACCCGAGGGCAAAAGGCAAAGCTCCAAAAAGCGTACCCTCACACGCCGAGTATATTGTCGATGGGGAAGAACTGTCACTGGAAGCGACCCGCCGCGTTGGGAGAGCTACCACGGCGTCAAGGGTCAAAACGTCGTCACTGAGCAAAAGACAGACATCTACAGAGCCTAGGAATGTGCAAGCTAAATACGCTAGCGAGAGGGTGGTTTTGGAGACACAAATGGATGTGGATACATCCGCTATTACTTTGGAGGATGACGATGAAGTCGAGCCAACCCTACGTCCTACGGCGCAGCACACAAGCCGCGCAAGATCCGTCTCAAAGACTCGCGAGCCCCCATCGTGCCAACCACCTATGGGGAGGAAACGAGCCGGAAGCGGGTCGGACGCTGAGCGGGGCGGCCGAGCTGACCCTCTATTGAGGCGCAAGCTTGGGGATATAACCAAGAAGTTTGAGAACCTAGACCTGAAGTATAGGAATCTACGTGAAGTGGGGATCAAGGAAGCTGAATCCAACTTGGAAAAACTCAAGAAGAGTACTTCAGAGAGGATTAAAGGTATCAGTATATTGCCCAATCCCACATGGTACCTCAACGTTAACCCTGCCCAGCTGCCGAAAGCCTCATTGCTTCACTCCAGAACGAATTAGCCGCTCAGACAAACTTAGCCAAAGAGTCAAGATCCCTCCAAGAACAACTAGACACTCGTGACTCCGAATTCGTAAAACTGCAGTCTCAAGTTTCTCAGCTTCGATCCCTTCTCTCTAAAGCCCAGAGCGAGAGTAGTGCGCTGTCAGCAAAGCTGGCAGCTAGCCGCAATGCTGCTTCCTCGGTACAGAGTTCGGAGGCAAGGGTAGCAGGGAGTGCTGTCAAGCCCAATGGTGGAGTTCGGACTGTTATGGTGGGAAGTGCCGAGGCTGCACAGGCTGCTGTGGTAGCAAAACTAAAGGAAGACTTATACGCTGATCTTAGCGGTCTGATTATCCGAACGGTGAAGAGGGAGGAAGATACGGATGTGTATGACTGCCTGCAAACCGGCCGAAACGGGAGTAGGTTTCTTCTTTCTCCTTGGTGGAGACCGTTGCTAATCTGGACTAACTGTAATAGCTTTACATTTCAAACTTGCTGTTCCAAATGGAAATGATCGGAACACCGACTATGAGGAAGCAGCATTCTCTTACATGCCACAGTTGGAGGCCAACAGGGATAGAGCTCTCATGGACATTCTGCCAGACTATCTAGAGGAAGAGCTCACTTTCCCGCGAGAGAGTGCCAGCCGCTTCTACGCCAGGGTTGTAGGCGTTCTATCCAAGAAATATGAAGAATGATAAGGGAAGTTTTTTGTGTTAATGGTTGGAGGATGCATGGGTTTATTTCAAGTAGAAACCTCAGTGTGGTTTTTTTGTTCCCGTTATTTACTGTTCCTGTGTTCCTCTCACGGCGTTTTATCATAGTTTAGGGTTGAAGGGGCTCTGGAGGGGTTCTAGGACTGTTCTTGTGAATATGTGTTAAAGCTTCGATAGCATGTGTTAAAGCCTCGATAGTATGTGTACTCTTCAGAGAGAGGGAGGTGCAGAATCTAGTAGTTTCTTTCCATGTGTGTTAATGAAGAAATCCTGAGGCACGGTTGGTTAACATTGGTCATATGATGACTCAGCAAAAACAGCTGTCCTCGACAACCGTATGCCCTCCCGTTTTTCTTTATCCCCACTGCCTCTGTATCACGAAATTCATACTGGTATTGATGATTAGTGACTCTGGTCTTCAGTCTCAACGATTACTCGTTTAACCTTCTCGGACAAACCTATTCCAGATGATGTCCAGTCCACCGTGGCGCGTGGGTGCACCTCGTGGGTACCCAACCCCAGGGACTCATTTCACAACTGATTCGAGGGCAGGAAATGGTGCTTTCACCTCAGTCCCCGCGCGCAAGTCTTTTGTCAGACCTGTATCGACACCAGAGTCTATGGTAATCAGTACTTTCCCCCCATCTACATCTATGTAACTAACATTTTATAACAGGCCAAACCACATGGCCAATCATCACCTACTCAAGCAGAACCTCCGAGAAAACCCCCAAAAGTCGACTGGCCCGATACCGTTCGTCATTATGTCCAGCGAGCCTTCGTCCCTGATCACGAGATTCCCGGAATTGGCAGAGAAGAGATGGAGAAAAAGCTCAAGGAATTCATCCAGCTAGCACACGACAATGGCACTATGTACACGATTGATTGGGAGGCGCTACCACTGCCTCAGGAAATGATCTTACGAGAGAGACAAAAAGCCAGTGTCCAAACAAATGCCTGGCGGGAACATAATCTGGATGGTGCAGCAGAGAGTCGACAGGAAGTGAAATCTAACAAGAGAAAATCATGGGAATTGCACCGTTCTCGAACAGATGAAGAAGCAGCACAACCCCCGTGGCGGAAAACTAACCCTCGGACCTACTTCGAGAATCGAAATGTATTTGAGGATCACGTCTCTCTTCAATCACCTTCACCTCCGGAACGGCCGGAAAAGCGCAGTCGGAAATATCAAGATGACCCGTCAGGGAAAGGATCAAGTAAGTTCGACAGCAAGCTGGAGAAGCGTAGTCGCCGATTTGAGGATAATCGGTCCTCTGGATTTCAATCTCCCAAGCATCCCTGGTCCAACCGGAATGACTCCCCAAGCCCTGTTGCAAATGAAGGTCCTATTGTAGGACGCTGCCAAGATCTCGAGAAGAAGTATTTTCGCCTTACATCTGCTCCGAACCCAGACGTTGTTCGTCCATTGCCAGTGCTACAGAAAACCTTAGAGGTGTTGAAAAAGAAGTGGAAGAAGGAGAATAACTACTCGTACATATGTGACCAGTTCAAATCGCTACGGCAGGACCTCACGGTACAGCACATCAAAAATGAGTTTACAGTCACTGTCTACGAGATTCACGCTCGGATAGCGCTTGAGAAGGGGGATATCGGTGAGTATAACCAGTGTCAAACGCAGCTGCGAGTCCTCTATTTGCAGAACCTTGGAGGACATCCAATGGAATTCAAGGCGTATCGTATTCTTTATTTCATTCATACCTGCAACCGAACCGACATGAACGATATTTTGGCAGACCTAACCCCAGCAGAAAAGATGGATCCGGCGGTTAAACACGCCTTGGACGTGCGATCGGCCTTGGCTTTGGGGAACTATCATAGGTTCTTTCGATTATATCTCGACACCCCAAACATGGGTGCATATCTAATGGATATGTTCATCGTTCGTGAGCGATTATCTGCATTAGCAAATATATGCAGAGCGTATGTAGCCCTTTCCCATCATTATATGCACTTTTTTATTTAACATGGGAGCAGTTACAAACCAGATGTCAATATCAGATTCATTACCGAAGAACTTGGCTTCGAAAGCGATGGGCAGTGCGTTCAGTTCCTAATCGATAATGATGCACAGAACCTCTTGTTGGAGAAGGACGATGAGATACGACTGCTCACAGGCAAGGCTGGTTTGATGTTTGATTCAGCCGCAACCCAGGCGTTCAAGAAGATCGATATCAAGGGGCAGATATGATAGCGTCTTGAAAGGATACAAGACCCGTAGTCTACACTGATATACACCTATAGTGGAACCAAGCGTTTCTCGTAACATAGCTTACGGGGTTTTGTAATATAAACGTTTGCATGAGCAGTTGGTGCAGTCCTTGTATGGCCAACACAGGGCGTTTGACAGGCAGGGCACGAGTATTACTCTGTAGCTGCGCGGGGATTAATCAGGAGCAGCTGAGTATCGCCACGTTCCCCGTTGCGATGTTGTGCATGAAACGTGCAAGAGAAAGCCCAGCAAGGCCAACAAGTGCCGAGGACCAGGCTCGATTGAGGAACAGCCGACAGCCAACATGTGAGAGATAGTCATGTACAGCAGGCCGCTTCTGTAAAGCAAAGGGGTCTTGTTATGAACGCCGCCCGAGCTCCTGAGGGCGCAGTTGGATCCAGGGCGCAATTGCCCGGAGCCATTGGTCAGCGTGGGGGGGGAGGGAGGGGGGGTTTTTTTTATTTGATTTGATTTGGGCTTTTTCGGAGCCGGATCAGCTGGGACTCTCCTTCCTTCCTTACGCACAAAAAGTCGGTAGTTGTGTACGGAGGCCGCCGTACCCGTACCCGTGCCCGTGCCCGTGCCCTTGCCCGGTGGTGGTGGTGGTGCCCCATACAGAAGTCTCCGGCTGGACGAACAGCTGACTCTCGTAATATCGGCCGGAAATTTGCCACCAGCGACTCGGTTGGGCATGAAGGGCCCCCCCCCTATGGGATAAGGAGTGGAGCTGGAGCTTTTCATCGTCTTTTTTTTTTTTTTTTTTTTTTTTTCTTTCTTTCGCGCGGTTGCTGACGGTGTTGCACGGTATTGCACCGAGTCCGCGGGTAAAAAAAAGATGATTTTGTTTGTGCTTACTTGGAGAGAGAGTTAAGTAAGTAGGGTGGAGAATTTTACCGCCTCTGAGGTACATGTGCTTTGTACTTGTACTTGTACTTTGTACGAGTGTGCGCGAGGTCTGTAACTTGACTTGCAACACGTTACACATACAGATGGGACTCTGTACTATATACACATACATACATTCATTCATTCATTCATCCATACATACATGCATTCATTCATTCATTCATACATACATACGTGCATGCGTGCGGTACAGGTGCCGATACAGGTGCCGATACAAATGCGCTGCAAGTAAAGTTTGTTTGTGCTCGGACAGAAGTGTGTAGGTACATGTACTTACTTACATACGTGCGATCAAGATACCCTCTCTGTACCAAGACTCTGTGGGGTGCTCCGTACACCGTACCGTGCTCCGATCAACAATTGCGTGTATGTGTGTATGTGTGTATGTGTGTATGTATGTAAAAGAGTACTTTGTACTTGTTTCTCCGTACCAAATACAATCAAGAAACAGCAATAAGCAGCCCACACCACCACCCACTTACTACCCACCCCAGCCCCCAACCAGTTGCTTCAATTCACTCTCGCGATCCCCTGCCCCCCCCCCCTCGATACCTGATACCTGATACCTGGTACCCGTTTCAGTCCCGCTGCTTTTCCTTCCCCCATCGTGTGTCTTGCTGCCGACGTCCGCGTAAGCAAAGTCCAACTTCTGCTTAGTGCCACTGTCACCGTCGGGCTGTTCGCTCCTCCCAGACGCCCCCAGTTCTGGCAGAGTCGGTCCGGGCAGGTGCAAGTCGTTCAAACAGCGGCAAAACCCTAGGAATGGGCCAGGACCTGCAGCAGCACAGAAACGCCTTGCAAAGCGCCCGTCGCTGAACGAAACAAAACCCTCTGCTGCTACTCTGGTCTGTCTCCTGCTACTACTGACTCTCCTCTCGCCCTCCTGCCTCCGCTCTTCTACCGCCCACGGCGACTTGGCTCCACCACCACCACTCTATTTTAAATCGGCGACTGCCTGGCCAGATACCGCACCGATCCAATCCTGTCGCGATTCCCAGCGTCTCCACAACAACCCGGTTCCCGCAGCGAAGGGAGATCGTTCAGCCACCCTGTCGCCCTTTGTAACTCTTCTTGGGCCCGCACAGACCCCAGACCCTCCTCCATCAGAATAACCCCCTCATCTCCTCGTTTTCCATCGCGCGGTCTTGACTATCACTTTGTCACGTAGCATCTCTCCGTAGACGGCTGTCGGACGCGTTCCTGTACTCGCTCCCTGTGGATTCGACACGGCTCTTACATCCCCTGTACCCAGAACTACCCCGTCGTTTGGCGCCGGAGTCTTGTGTGGACGGAAATAGCACTGCTTGGCCGAACTGCTGAACTGCGCGCGAAAGCTACACTATCGCTGTGATCATGAAGGTCGGTATCTCAAGAGTCGCTGGCTTCCAAGTTTTGCAGTTCTGCTTACCACAGCGACCAAACAGGCATTACGGAGGTCGATGAAGGGCGAAAAGACTGAAACCAAGATACAGCACATATCCATCACCCCAAAGTCAGCGATCACGATAGTTCCGCCCAAGAAAGTAAGCTTCTCGCTCCAAATCGAACACGTCCTCCTTTCTCAGTGGTGGTCCCCGTGCTTTGTAGCCCGGTTACTATATTGGCCTAAACCCACGGCTAATTCCCTTCTACTAGGTTATCAAGGCTTTATACGACTATGAGGCGCATTCCCAGCAAGAATTAGGTTTTGTTAAGGGCGACTTCTTTCACGTTATCGATAGGGAAGATGACACCGACTGGTATGAGGCTTGTAACCCTGCAACAGGTGCGCGAGGGCTGGTGCCTGTCACCTACTTTCAGGTCCTAGGACGAACAGCAGGCAGAGACAGCGCTGGTTCAACGACTTCCAGCGCTAGTACAAAGGTTATAGACAATGACTCTGAATACTCGGATAGATCTGGCGGTATGAACTCGAACAGTTCAACGGCTCGGTATTCAAAGGGAATTGGGAAAAACTCGGGGGCTATGGTTTACGGTGTGGTCATGTATGACTTTGCTGCTGAGAGGCCAGATGAGCTCGAGGCCAAGGCTGGCGAGGCCATAATAGTTATCGCACAGTCGAATCCGGAATGGTTCGTCGCGAAACCAATAGGACGATTGGGAGGCCCAGGCTTGATACCCGTATCCTTTATTGAGATTCGGGACATGACGACTGGACAACCAGTGCCGGATGCCCATGAGGCGGTTCAGCGGGCTGGCGTGCCAAAGGTCGAAGAATGGAAGAAGATGGCTGCGGACTACAAGAATAGCAGCATCACACTAGGGAAATTTGCCTCTGAAGGCACACAGTCGGCGCAGCAAGACCTATCAAGGTTGACTTTGACAAACGGTGGACAAAATCACCAGAATGGGCATGGCAGGTCGGGATCGGTAAGTTCCAGAGCTAAACCAGCCCCTGGATAATAGGGCTAATAGCATTCGCCGATAGACTCAAAGCTATCTCCAAAGGAACGGCAGCAAGTACAGCTCACCAACGCAGAACCCATTTGGATCCAGACCGTCCTCCGACAATCTCCTCGCTCCCGTATCTGCGTCAATACCCAGATACTGCTTCGCAAACGACAAGTATTGGTATGTCATTGAGGCAACGATGGAAGATGGCAGGCACTGGGAGCTTTCTCGTTTCTATCAGGATTTTTATGATTTTCAAATCGCCCTTCTGACGGAATTCCCAGAAGACGCTGGCAATGCAGGAAAGCCAAGAACGCTCCCATTTATGCCGGGTCCTGTGACTATTGTCACTGATGCCATCTCGCATGGCAGACGACAAAACCTAGACGAATATATAAGAAGGCTGTTAGCTATGTCGCCAAAGATATCACGATGTCATCTTGTTCGGCAATTATTTGCGCCAAGGGAAGGGGATTTCGAGATAGACAGACCCACTTCAACGGAAGAAACTCGCCGACTGTCTGCCACATCCCAGCAATCTTCGGGAGAGTCTGGGGGTGCCTCTAGACAATCGTCACGAGGCAATCTAAATGGGAATAATTACCAGCCTGGCCTCTCTGCTCCTCCAAGGACGGCTCACCAACGCAGCCAACCATCAGTATCCAATGGAGTAGCACAAGCAGTACACTACCGGAGCCCATCAGAAGTACAACCTCCATCAATGCTTCGCCAGAATAGTTCTCAGACCCAGGGGTCTCAAGGTTCGGGAGGTGCAACTGGTGCTCCTGCCTCGGCAATGAAGATCAAAATTCATTTTCAAGATGACTTGATAGCTATCAGGGTACCGATGGATATAAATTTCCAGCAACTAAAGGAGAAGGTAATGGACCGACTACATGTTGGCGATGATGCCGTAGTGCAGTATAGAGACGAACCTACAGGCGATCTGGTCGAACTGCTCAGTGATCGTGACTTGGACGCCGCTATACAACGGAATTCGAAATTAACTCTAGTGGTCAAATAGGGATGCCCTACTATTATCATCTAGTTTCACTCGATTGGTTGAACCGTTGGGACAGTTGTTGACGTGCGCTGGCCGTAATGACGAGGATATGAGAGACCATGCAGCGAAATGTCTTCTCGTTTGACACTCTTTATTTTTCATCCCCTCCTTTTCCTACCCTTCTCTGTACATCTTACGCGTTTTTTCTCTATGGCTCTGCGACCACTCAACACCAGCTCGCCCCGAAGCCCTTATCTGGATTGGATTCGACGGGGGTTGGGGGATGGGTGTGGGGACTCTCGAAATATCTCGTTTCCGGTAATTTCGTTTCAACGAAGTTATTACGATAGGAGGAGGGCCGAGTGGGCATTTCTACGGGGTCGTTAATCTAGTTTTGCACAATATGTTTCTCGTATCTAGTATTTCGATATCTGACATGCTTGGAAGCATTGTGTGACAAAAAACCAGGGTGGTCCTCTATAAGTCAAAATGGATATGTTCGCGGCAAGTCGAGCTTTCGTGACAGTAGTTCACTCGGGTTCTTTGAATGAAAGCACGAGTATCATCGCCACGCTTGCCCATCGTGCTCCTTCCCGCTTTCGCGCGCTCCTTATCCCCATGATACATTTCGAGTGGGTGATGTCCGCTTACATAATACTCCATTCACCAGATGGTTAACCAACAATATTCCCAGCCCAACGTTCTGGCAGCTTCCCGAGCTGACCATCAAGCTATCTAGATTACTGTCCTGCCGCCACCACCTAGCGCTTGGCTGGCGACGTAAGCTCAAGCGTCTCCTCCACACCTAAACCTCGTTGGTTTCAAAGCGCCACTTGCTACCGCCCCAGTACTGCCTATATATTTATCTTCCATATCCACCATGGCCTCAAGCTCGTCCTCAGTCGCGGAGCCGGCGCAAAGCTACACCACGATGGATAGCGGTGACGTCGAAGCAATAGGTGCAAGGTGCCAGCTTGAGTACTGCAACCAGCTAGATTTCCTACCCTTCAGATGCGAGAGTTGCAAAGGGTAAGGCCTGATCACGCTAGCCTAAAACTAAATCCTAGGCTCTAAATTTGCCTACACAGAAACTGATATGTCACCAGGAAGTTTTGTCTTGATCACCGCACCGAGTACGCCCATAAGTGCCCTAACGAAGGTGCTTGGGCGGCAGCGCGCCGACGAAAGGAACTTGGCATAGCTTCTGGCCCGGATGCCTCGAAACAACCACTCCGCTCCTTCCTCCCCGAGACCAAATGCTCGCACCCACAATGCAAGACTAGTATCAATACTCCCCGAAACCCTGGGGTTCACTGCCAAACATGCAACCGCATGTACTGCCTCAAGCATCGGATGCTAGAAGAACATGACTGTAACAAACTAACCCCAATCGGCGCAAGACCGCAGTCAGCCGCAGTCTTCAATACCACTTCTCAGACTGAGAAAGCCCGTGTAGCGTTTGCACGATTAAAGGCATGGGGACGGGAGAAGCAGAAAGATATTAAGCTGCCCGCAGCTATGACGCCCAAACCGAGTAGCAACGCAGCGCGGCTAATAGCCCTAAACAACCTCAAGAAATCAGCCAAGGGTGATGACAAGATCCCAGTTGATAAACGGGTATATCTCCATGTGGAGGCCGAGGCTGCATCGACAACTAGCAAGTTCCCCCGTGGCGAGTTCTTCTATAGTAAGGAGTGGAGTGTAGGTAGAGTACTAGACGCAGCGGCCAAGTCGTTGCAGGTGCAAAACGTGAACAATCGGGGTGGAGGTGAGGAGGAGAGGCTGAGAGTGTTCCATGTCGAAGGAGGCCGGCTTTTGGAATTCTCGGAGAAGGTCGATGCGGCACTGGTCAGTGGGAATACCATTGTCCTTCTGCGAGGTGTAGGGCCCAGTTCCCCAGACCTAATACAGACATGATGGGCGTTCTTGGTTCCCCTAACGTTTCCCTTGCAATACTCCGACCATTCTACCAGCCATCTACATGTACATAGCAGCTCTCCCATCTCTAGAAATATAGGGTTTTTGTACCAGTGCCTACATCAAAAGTCACGAATGTGGCTGGGCTTTTTGACTGTCGTTTGGTAGATTTAGTATACATACATGTCTTAGAGAATTTGCGAAGCTGCTAGGGTCCTGTGGTATGGTCCTAGCCGTAAGACTAGATATCAAAAAGACGAGAGAAAAAATCTTTGTCGGTCGTGGTTCGGTGATGATGATGGTGGGTGCGGAGTATAGTATGAAAAACAACTCTCGTCATTGAGCGAAGCGCAACAACAGAGTACTCTCTATACATATATATTACTAAGCTTCACCCGGCGAGAACTCACAGCTGTTCATCCCCAAAAAACCAGAGGCCCCATTTATCCCACGTTTTAACGTCTTTAAATTGGCCCAACCCAGTCCCGCATACAAGTTGCGGACGCCCACCCGCCCGCTCTCCTCTATGCTGTTTAACGGGCCTCATCGGTTCCGCCTCTGGCAATGAACCCGCCTTCAGCCGCCTCCGTCTCATCAACTATCCGCCCACGACACAAAAGGGTTACCTCTACTCTCGATGGAGATTCCCAAGGCGATGGTGGGAGCTCAAAGTCCCACTTGGTTTCACCGTTAGTCTCACCCGTGCCATCAAGATCAGCCTCACCAATTCCGAGTAGGCACCCATCGCGGACTGTAGCAAGGCGTACTGCACAGTCCTTGGATACCTCTAGTAATGGGCGCCCATTGGGGGGGTTGAGCTTGGGCGGAACGCAGATGCCAGTGGCGCTTGCCTCGGGCTTGTGGGAGAATTCATGGTCTACACTTCAGGGCCTGGCATCCACTGTTCTGGGGAGCGATGCGATAGAAAATCAAAAACACAAGGCACAAAGAACAAAGAAATCCCTTCAGCAGCGGAAGGGGCTGCTGGATGATACTGAACCACAGCGTAGGAGGGCCGTCAGCAACACTTCCCAGCCTCCTTCTGAGTGGGGCCCATTCGGAGCTGGTGGTAGTGTGGGAGGTTTGGTCGGCATTGGATCTACAGAATCTCGAGAGGCACTGGTGCGATCCAAACGCCGTGAAGCGCTCCTGATGAATGGCAATGACGGTCAGTGTCTTTCTGGTCATTACAAGCGCAGGATATCAGACGAAATGCGCCCGGTTTCCTCGTCCGTACCGCCGAACCACGAACACAGAGAGGCTGAAAGTGATGCCTTGGTGTACGTTCATCATGTGCTCCCCAATGATACGCTTGCAGGTGTGGTTATCCAATTCAATTGCCAGATGAGCACGTTCCGGCGGGCAAATGGACTATGGCCAAACGATACCATACAGAGCAGGAAAACCGTGGTTCTCCCCGTCGACGCTTGCGGTGTCAAAGGGCGGCCGGTATTAGATTCTATTGTGGATCTCCTCTATGAATGTGAACCCAGTGATAAGCTGGACTATGCGGATGCTAATAGCACATCATGGGGTAGACCCCCGCCATCCCCACCATCGCGAGTGAATCGGGACGACACGCCGCCAATTCTTCCAGCCCATGAGCACCACGAGGACCCACCATGGAAGCATGAATCTTGGGTAGAAATAGATGGCATCCCCGGCAAGGTCGAAATTGCCCGTCTGCCTCGCAAATCGCTAGGCTTCTTTCCTTCCAGTCGCCAGAAATCGGTTTCTTACTCTGACCTCGACACTCCCTCTGCCTCAGTCGATTTACCTCGCTTTACAGATAGCTCCTTCCGGGGTCGTTCTCGTTCTGGATCGTATCTAGCCAACCGCGTCCTCCACGGTCCTGGCGGCGTAGGAACTCTTGGTGCAGACGTCTCTACTCCAGGCCCGGCAGAAGACAGCTTGAACAAATACGTCGCCACGCATCTACCCTCTGTTCTACCACACAACTCACTTGAGAGTTCGCCGAAGACGTCAGGCCTTGAAAATGTTGGCAATGCGATCGAGGGTTGGGTTAGGAAAATAGCCACGCGTGCCGCTGCGATTGTGGAAGCGGCGCCGGGGATTGGCAGTATCGCAGGCGGAGATCTAATTGAACTATCTGATGGTTTGGAGCTGGGAGATGATGGAGCTCGGGCGGGGGAAGGAAGCGGTGGAGGAACCACCGGGAGACTGGGCCCAGATGGGACACTACGAGATCGACGACGGGGGAGGAGTCGAGAGGGAATAAGCCCTCAAGAGGACTAACTGATTTTTCATGTGTATAGCGATAGAAAGGTATTCATTGCGGGGCGGCGCGGCGTATACTCCCTTTGGGTCGGTCATTCTAGCTTTAGGCCTTTTTTTTTTTTTTTTGAATCTACGATGGACCATGTTTAGTACCTGGCGGTAACATGCATATACGAAAAGCCATTTTACCCGTTCCCGTGGAAATGCGCCAGGCCCCATAGGGAATTGCTTGGATACATGTACTATGGTACAGGGCATAATATACATTAATATTTGGTAAATCTGCCATCTGCAGCCTGACAGCGGTTACCCATTTTCTACATAGGTATATATATATACTTACATTGGCCCGCTGTTGTACTTCTAGCGTCCAACTGTTATACTATCATTACTACCCTAGGAGTCCTCATGAAAGTAACCCTTATACTCACTCATGGCTTACCCAGGTAATACCACTTTAGCTGGGTGATTATCACCATCTACTCTCAAGTCGGGTACTTTAATGGATTACAACTGGCTTAGACCTGGCAGATGTAAGAGTGGAGAGGGTGACAGAGAGCACCAACCTTCCACTATAAAATGGTTAAATGATGAGTGCCTAAAACTGGTTGTTATGGGAGATGCGGGGCTTTTCTCCACCCTGCTAAGCCACTCTACAAAGCCACTCTTGCTGCTGTGCCACACTGGATGCCGGCTGAACACATTCGTGAACACATTCGGTCCTTTGGCCAGACAATGCCTTCGCCTCTGTTTAGCAACGATTCCTACAGTGACTGATTTTTCGGCCAGCTTAACTGCATAAAGTAACCGCGGGTTGAGTGAGGGCCCTACAAACCGGGATTATGGGTGTTAGTGCTTCAAGAAGTCCCGGAGCTAAAGACGCCGCCGACCATCCCACCTCACCCCCCGACAAGCAGACCCATGGCCTACGAGTCTTACATGAACCCGTAGAGCCTCTAGTCGACATCATCTTTGTCCATGGCCTAACTGGCAGTTCGTCCGACACCTGGCTAGAGGCAAACTCGGGGATATACTGGCCCGTCCAGCTACTCAGCAAAGATGTCCCGGATGCACGAATAATGGCATTTGGGTACGATGCAGATGTCACGAAGTTCATAGGTGCTGTGGGGCAGAACGATATTCGAGATCATGCTTCGAATTTAATTGGGGATCTTGCTGCTCGGCGGGCTAGAGATAGCTCTGTAGGTAGCCTCTTTTTCTTGTATTATAATAGATCGGCAGGGTAACTAATACTTGCTCCAGAATGGTCGAAAGATAATCTTTATAGTGCATAGCCTTGGTGGTTTGGTGGTGAAAAAAGCAATCTACCTGTCCGAGCAGGCTATGGAACCTCACCTAAAGCAGTTGGACCATTGTACTATTGCTATAGCGTTCTTGGGCACGCCTCATCGCGGATCAAGTCTTACGCCTTTTGCTAGTAGTGTTGCCAATATCTTGAAGGCTGGTAGCGTGCGAGTGAATACGAATATTCTTCGACTTTTGCATCGGGACTCTGAGGTCTTGGCTGATATCGAGGCATCTTTTGGTATATGGATGCGGAAGAATAGTAGCCGTTTTAATGTGACGTGCTTTTTTGAAGAGTTAGAGTTGCCCATTATAGGGATGGTAAGTTTGTCTTATTGCTATTTATGAAGTTCTTATTAGTATACCAGGATCTTACTTATTCTCCAAGGTTGTAGCGAAAGAATCTGCAAAGATTGATGGATACCCTCAACTATCAATTCCTGCAAATCATATGGTTCGTGCTGTGGCGATAATGTGTGTTAACTCGAACTCTAACCATTTTTAGAACATGACAAAGTTCAGTACTCCGCATGATATTGGCTATATGCGGATCCTTGGTGAAGTAAATAGGTGGCAAGCAGGTCAGAGTTAAAAATAATATCCTAGAATAATGAGAATACAACTAAATTCAAATCTAGAATTGGAGGCGGAATTATCACAGGATGAACTAGGTCATTTTTCTCAGAATTGACTTGTAGAAGCTCGCACTGACTGAAATTTTAGAATGCTTAAAATCGCTATCCTTCTTGGAAATGAATAGTCGCGGCAATGATATAAAGCCTGCGGCAGATGGAACATGTGCCTGGCTTCTTCATCACAAACTATACGAGAACTGGATCTTTCGACGTCGAGGCCTCCTCTGGATTAAAGGAAATCCAGGGGTAGGAAAGTCAACACTACTCAAATACGCATTCCAAGCTGCTCAGAAAGAGGAGCCTCTTTCGAGGAAACTTCACAATATTTCGTTCTTTTTCCACGGCCGTGGCGCTGAAATTCAGAGAACGCCCTTAGGCCTATTTCGGGCCCTTCTGCACCAGCTACTAGGGCGTTTTCCGAGGCACTTCGCAAATGTCGTTCAGGACTTCAAGACTAGAAATCGAACCATAGGGAAGCCAGAGCAAAAATGGAACTGGCGCCAACAAGAGCTCCAAGGCTTCATCGAAGCCTCTCTCCCCTTAGTCCTGGGAGAGTGTGCAATCCGAATATTCATCGACGCTCTCGACGAATGCGGCGAAAAGGAAGCTAGAGAACTCCTTCAGATTATCCACCGCCTACATACAAAATGCTCTACAGCTCGGTACGGACTCAGTATCTGCTTTTCTTGCCGCCACTACCCGGTCGTTTCTCCAGACAACTGCTTGGAAATCCGAGCTGAGGATGAAAACCATCAAGACATCAAGCGATACATCAGAGGCGAACTCCAGAGCGAAATCCACGATCCTCAGGAACTGCAAGTACTGCAAGAAAAACTCGAGGCCCAATCCGGATACATCTTCCAGTGGATTGTCCTCGTTATCCCCCAGATCCGCTGGCAGTATCACGAGGGAAAGACGTTTCGCCAGATATTGGACGTTCTGCAGCAAATCCCTCAAGAACTGAACGACCTCTACGAAGCCATAATCCAGCGACTAAAAGAGAAGGATCAGCTTCAGTCGTTAAACCTCCTTCAGTGGATATGCTTTGCGCGCAGACCTCTTTCTATCTCGGAACTCCGCTGTGCCATGAATGTGGACGCAAATCCCCTTTACCGCTCATTCCAGGAATGGCAGAAGTTGCAAAACTATATAGAGACTGACAAACAGATGGAGAGGCAGCTTCGGAGTCTGTCCGGGGGCCTCGCTGAAATAAAACGCCACGAGCGTGGCTGCGTTGCTCAGCTTATTCACCAATCAGTCAATGACTACCTCGTCACTGAGGGATTTCACTGTTTGTATAGTCCTCTACATCAAACAAATGCAGCCGTCGGCTACGCCCATACCCGGCTATCTAGGTCCTGCATTGTGTACTTCGCTATGGACGAGATCAAGACGTCTCTATCCAAAGACGGAGCATCCCTTATGCATGAGTATCCATTGTTGGAGTATGCTACGAAAACATGGCTGCCTCATGCCAAGGTTGCAGAGGAAAATGGAGTGCCACAAGAAGATCTTTTAGACTATCTGGACGGATCATCGGCTTGGGTTCTGCAGCAATGGATCACACTTTATCGGAAAATCGGTCCATATTCAGGTGATCGGCCCATGTCAGGGACCACAATATATCACGCAGCATCAGAATATAACTTAATAAGTGTTCTTTCGGCTATTCTTAATGATCCTAAGGGGGACTGCGTCAGCGTGGACCCGAAAGACGACGGAGGTCGGACGCCATTGTCATGCGCAGCTGGGCGTGGCTGTGAGGCCGCGGTCAACCTACTGCTCACACGGAGCGACGTTGATGTGAATTCGAAAGATGCGTACGACCGTACGCCACTATCGTGGGCTGCCGGGTGGGGAGGGAGCAAAGCCGTGGTGAATATGCTGCTCGCACGGGATGATGTCGAGGTAAACCCGAAAGACGCAGACGACCATACGCCACTGTCGTGGGCGGCTGAGCAAGGGCACGAGGCCGTAGTGAAGCTAATGCTCACAAGGAAAGACATTAACGTGAATCCGAGAGATGGATATGACCGGACGCCACTGTTGAGGGCGGCGTGGTGGGGAGGACGCGAGGCCATAGTGAAGCTGCTGCTCGCGCGGGACGACATCGAGGTAAATCCGACAGACCGGTACGGTCGGACGCCACTGTCAAGGGCGGCCTGGGGAGGACACGAGGCCGTTGCGAAGCTACTGCTTGTGCGGGACGACGTTGATGTGAATTTGGGGGACAAGGACGGCCAGACACCGCTGTCGTTGGCGGCCTGGGAAGGGTGCGAGCCTATGACAAAGCTGCTGCTCGCACAGAAAGGCATCAAAGTGAACCTGAAGGACAAGAGCGGGTGCACCCCACTCTCCTTAGCGGTCAGGGGAGAGCAAAAGGCTAAGGCGAGGTGTGTGGCCATAGTGGAGATACTGCTCAAGCGTTACGACATTGAAGTAAACACGAAAGACAACAATGGCCTGACACCGCTGTCGTTAGCGGCCTTGTATGGGTGTAGGGGCTCGGCGTCGCTGCTGCTTAAACAGGAAGATATTGATGTTAACTCGAAAGACAACAACGGCCGGACACCGCTATCGTGGGCAGCCGAGAAAGGGGGTGGGGCCATGGTGGGGCTGCTGCTCGCGAGGGAAGACACTGAAGTGAACTCGAAGGATAAAGACGGCCGGACACCGCTGTGGCAAGCGGTTGGACGAGGATCTGAGGACGTGGTGAAGCTCCTACTCACTCGGGATGATATCGAGGTGGACTCGAAAGACAAAGACGGTCGGACACCGCTGTGGCAGGCGGTTAGACGAGGATCTGAAGACGTGGTGAAGCTCCTACTCACTCGGGATGGTATCGATGTGAACTCGAAAGACAAAGACGGCCAGACACCGCTGCTATGGGCAGCTGAACGAAGGTCTGAGGACAGAGCAAAGCTCATATTCGCTCGGGGCGACTTCGAGGTAAACGCAGAGAACAAGGACGGCTACACTCCCCAATCAAAGGCTGCTGGGTACTGGCCCAACTCCATAGCTACGCTGCTTCTCAACTACGAGATATCGCGCCTCCGCGGCCTCGGGAGATATATCCCGCGGCCCGACCCCTGACCCGCACACCGCCTGTAACCATCTATAAGATTTGGGCTGTGATTTAAGCCGAACTTCCCCCTTCTCCATAAGCCCTAGCGCAAGCTAACAAGAACAGTAATAATAATAATAATATTTATTTATTTATTTATTTATATACTTATTAATTCATATACCGTTCCAGCTCCCGTTTCCGGTGCTATTCGGCGCGCTAATGTACAGTAGGGTCAACAAAGTATTTGTACACTTAACTTTCCAATAAAAATTGCCATGTTACATCAAGAAAATAGAAAACTTAACTTATTCGCACTTTCAAAGTAATTAAGTATTCAATTTTTCATTATAACGATCTGAAAAAAAGTTGAATACTCTGTAGAAAAGTGAGCAGCTATGGTAACTTGGAGATGAGCTGGAAAATCCTTAGGTAAGATTGCTTAAATCGAAAAAATGGCTAAAAGCACTTGTCAGTCAATTATTAATTGATGGAAAAAAAATTTAACAACTTTCCTGTGCAACCAAAAGTGATTAGGATGTCTTTTGAAAATCTCTATTGGAGAGAAACAATCTCTGATATATATAGCTCATGCAGATACTTATCTTCCTCCTTTAACTTTTAATACTTCTTTTAAAACTACTGGTAATTAAATCAATAATCTAAAGGTATGAAAAATTTTAAAAAAAGATGAATCTATATAACAAAAAGTTAAAAAAAATCTTATCTTTCTAAAGAATATATAAAAGAGAAAAAGAAATAATGTAAGGCATATAAAAATTAATTAAAGGAGAATTAGAAAAATGTAATATAGTCAAACAAAGTAACTTTTGAAGTAGTAAAAGACTTCTGAACTATTTGAGTAATAAAAAGAAAAGATAAAAAATATCTTCTTCAAAATTTAAAACTATCTTTTAAAAGTGGAAGGATGTAAGATACTAATAATAAGTCTCTTGTAAGGAGGCTCTCAGCTATGTTGGACTATCCATACTACTTTTGGCTATCAGAAGGCTTAACAATACCAGACCTCTATAATAACAACAATGTTTGCAAATAAACAGCTACAAATATCCTTTGTAATCATATGGATAACAAAAATGACTCCCAATTCTCCTATCTATAAGACATCATTACGAAATCAGCATAACAACTGTAAAATTGTAATGTAGATCTTAAGGCTTAGATAGTAATATGATAGCTTAGTAATAACCAAGAAACTTCAGCATAGAGTCGTCTGTAAGGCACTAGCAATGAGGCTTCCACAAAGGAAGCTTATAGCTATGTCAGACTTCCAAAACTACTTCCAACTGCCAGACGGCGCAACGATGTCAGACCTCCATGAAGACGATATGATCCATAAGTAAGCAATATCTACAACCGCATACAACTGCCAAGCAAACAATGGAAGCAGCCTTCTACATCCATTGACAAAGATATCGCTACGAAAATGGTACGCCAGAAGAGCGATATCTGAAAGTAGTTGATACCGATCCAATGACATCGCTAGTAGCAGATGACGTCGCTGATAGCAGACAGAGTCAAGACAATGAGAGTCAGATTAGAGAATGAGGTAGCTGTCGGAGAGCCGGCTGAACCATGTATTTAAGCAGTCCGCTGCCATAGTAGAATGGGCAGCGATTAGTTCTTCTTACACTACAAAATCAAGAGTACTTCTGCTAATCTAAACTTCATTACATTGTCTCTAAAAATACTTTACGATGACTTTACGATAAAGATCCTCCATCGTCTATAAGCCGTCACACTACTAACTAAACCCTAAGATCTACACTACGGTCTTACACAAGCAATACCCATAACTATAGGCTTTCGGTATTGCCACACGGGTTTTTGGTAACGCTATGCGGGGTTTTTGGTAACTCCATGCAGGATTTTTGGTAACTCCACATAGCATTGTGGTAATGCCACGCTTGTCATATAAATTAGTTAAAACTCAATAGAAGCAAACTATGTATATAACTATTCCAGTACAGCATTTCTCTGACTCCGAGTTTGAGGTCAAGGTCGTGCAGGCCCATCAACCAGCTCAAATGCTGATGGGTTGCGATGAGTAGATATGTAAGGTACTAGCAATGAGGCTCCCACAAAGGAGGCTCATAGCCACGTCAGACTTCCAAAACTGCTTCCAACTGCCAGGCGGCACAACGACGTCAGAACTTCATAAGGACAACATGATCCATAAGCAAGCAATATCTGCAACTGTATACAATTACCAAGCAAACAACAGAAGCAGCCTCCTACATCCATTGACAAAGATGTTGCTATGAAAACGATATGCCAGAAGAGCGACTTCTGAAAGCAGTTGATACCGATCCAACGACATCGCCGGTAGCAGACGACGTTGCCGATAACAGGCAGAGTCAAGACAATGAGAGTTGGATCAGAGAACGAGATAGCCATCGGGGAGCTGTCTGAACCATATATTTAAGCAATCCGCTACCCATAGTAGAATAGGTAGCGATTAGTTCTTCTTACATTACAGAATCAAGAGTACTTCTACTGATCCAAACTTCGTTACATTGTCTCTAAGAATACTTTACGACGACTTTATGCCGAAGATCCTCCGTCATCTATAAGTCATCATACTACTAGCTAAGCCCTAAGATCTACATTATAGTCTTACAAGATGTCGTAGAAAGATGAGCTTTTTGCGCATGGTTTCGAGGGCAGCGGGGTAGATGAGAGACTAATTCTGGATGACCACGAGAGTTTGCAATTGCTGGTTCAAGAAGAAGAGGCTCCATAATTGCCGAAATTGTTAACATAAGATACCAATGTTTATAGATATCGTCCAGGAGTAATGTACTATTTTCTTGAAGTTATTGTTATATTTCGTGGGCATAAGGCATACCCATAGAGTTTCGAAATGATTTGGTACATGCTGAAAGAGGATCTGGTATTGCAAGACAATAGCGTTGTTCCCATAGCTTTCCAAGTGCAAAGCTAGATATACGGCCAACTAGTGGAGAATGGAATGGATCGCGAGCCGTATATGGTGTTCGAATTTTATTGCAATCAAGAGTGGCTTCGAATTCAGGATATTGATTAAGGAGTAGAAGAGTAATTCGATTGTATACCATCTTAAGATCTCCCGTCGATACCTGAAGATATCCTTTAAGAATACTATATGCTCCCTCCACTCGAGATGTAACCCAATGCCCAAGATGAAGGTACCGGTTAATCCAAGCATGAACTAATAAAACTTTCCAAGGTTCCAACCAGGTTTCCATAAGGTAGAATATCAAAAGAGGATATCGACCACTATAACAATCCTCAAACGCCTCCCAATTCGCCTTATACTTTGCTTCAGTAATACTAGCAATAACTGTAGACCACCTCTTCATAAACTCATCCAAATCTGCCTGAACTTTAATCTATTTTGAAGCATGAATAAGAACATTTTTCTTAACATGCCATAGACATAAAATCTAACCAGTATCTGGAAATACTAAACGGGTTGCCTTCAATAACGCCATATCTCTATCCATTACCATAGCTCCTGGTGTGTTTGAGTTCTGAAACAATCCTGCTAATTGCTTTAACGCTCATATATAGCTTTCTTCATTCTCTTTTGCCATAAAACAGAAAGCAACATAGAATGTAGAATTCAAACATGTAGAACCAACAATATTTAATAGAGGAAGCTTAAACTTATTTGTTTCATAGGTGCAATCAAGAATTAACACTTCAGAATATCGGTTGAGAAGTGCAATACTCTTAGGATATGTAAAGAAAAGATACGTAACTCTTCCAACAATATCTGTCTTATAATCAAATACATAAGTGCCTGTCTTAAGAATAGTAATAAGAGATTCTATTGATGTTTTTCCACCTAGATTTTCTTTCTTCAATTGCTTCCGGATGTTGTAGACATCCTGAACAACAATTGGATAATCAGTTGCTTGGCAAATTATCGTTACAATTTGGCGTACAGTGACTCCAGCAGCAGAAAGTTCCTTAATCTGCTGCTTAATATCGGGAGGAAGTCGTCGCTGAATTGGGTGAGCTGTAGAAGCTATGGTTGCATCGTGATTGTGGTCGGGATTTCGAATTTTAACAGTCCAAGTACCATCTTTTTCTAGTCCACATATGGAAAATGGATAATCGTTGAGTCTAGACCTAGTATCACGAAGGCGATTAGACTCATTCAAGCCATTGCGATAACAGTAAGTCCCTCCTCTATCGCATCCAAGATAGACATTATTAAAAATGTTGCTGAAATGGCGTATTGTGACTGCATATCCTTGTTCAAGAGCATGAGCTTGAACTGACTCAATAAGGTGTTTTTGAGAAATATATTCAGTCACTTCGCACAGAGGTAGGAGAGGTATAGTTCACTAAACAGTATAGCACGTCAATGGTATGTTGTCTCTATATCTAGGTTGGAAAATTCTTCTAGCGCCATGCTATATCACAAGATTGTGACATTATCAAAAACCCTGTGTAGCGTTACCAAAAACCCGCATGGCAATACCGAAAGCCTAACTATATACAACTTGCTAAGTGAATAACAAAAATAGCTTCCTACTTTTCATTGACAAAGATGTCACTATGAAAGCAGTATGCTAGAAGAACAACTTTCAAAAGCAATAAATACCAGGCTAACAACATCATTAGTAGCAGAAAGAGTCAAGATAATAGGAACTGAGTTAGAAAATAAGGTAGTCGTCGAGAAGCTAGCAGAATCATATATTTAAGTAGTTCGCTATCTATAGTAGGATGGGCAGTGATTAGTTCTTTATCCTACAGAATCAAGAGTATCTCTGCTGATTCCAATTACTTCAACTTTATTATATTATTATTAAAAATATTTTATAATGATTCTATGCCGAAGTCTTTTTGTTGTTACTGAGCTATTATATTACTAGTCAAGCTCCAAGATTCATGCTACAGTCTCAGAGCAATATGACCACTATATGTCAAAGTCTCTCTATTATTACTAAGCTATCATATTACTATCTAAGCCTTAAGATCTATATTATAATCTTTTATCTATAATTATTATATTATATCTATAAATACAGTATAACTACTTTATATCAAAGTTTCCTTATTGTCACTACAAGCTATTATAATACTAACTATTTTTAAGATTCATACTACAATTTTACATTTATAAATAGATTGCAATAAGATAATTAGGTAGTTTTTAGTTATTATTGGAATATCTGTTGGAAGTGTGTTAACACGCTCAAGCATTACCTTATGTTCATATATAAACTTAGCATATAACCGTATTTATATCGGCATATACACATTCTATTAGCTAGCCTAGATACAATCAAACCAAGTGATCACCATCATATATACCTTTCATTGCATGCAATAACCTAATATTTCCTACAGTTATATTAAATAAATAGACTTAATTTATATGAAAAAAGATCCTAATTCAAAAAATGTTAGTATTATTGCATGAATTTATGTTAGTTTATCACAAAAATACTTACTAACAATTTTGGATGGTAATTTAATTTTTATATAGAATGAAGAATTAATTTCTATTACTAAAATTATTAAAGCATTTTTGAGGGAGTAAGGTATTAAAATAATGGACTAGCTACCTTATTTACCAGATTTGAATCTGATAGAGAATTTGTAGACAATTCTTAAGAGAGAAATCAACCAGCATTATCCAAAGTTACTTTTTATCAAGAACAACAATGAAACAAAGGAAAAATTAATTATAGCAACACAGAAAGTCTAGAATGAAATAGCTGACGAGCTATTAGCCAGCCTGTCTGACACTATGTCAAACCGACGGGATGCTGTTGAGGCTGCTGATGGGTGGTATACAAAGTATTAGAAAATATCTGCTGTATTCAAACTTTCCGCCTGGTACTGTACCAGCCCCTCTCCTCTCTCGCAACTCACGCGAGCACAGGGCGGCGTTGCTCACCCCCCAAATGAGGGTGGCGCACGACGAAGATAGCAAGTATGACTCTAATCACCGCATCGCATCGCCAATCTCACCGAGTTCCGAGCACCATAAGTTCCCAGGGCCCTTCCCTCATCCCCAACGACGGGAGATAGACAGCCCCACTTCTTCTTGTGCACCTTTTACCAAATCGAACCCGCTTTCCCCTTTACCAATGGCTATTTTCCCAACCCAACAGTCCTCAGCGCACCAACCCCTTCAAGGCCAGAGCATCGATCAAGTCGCTGATGCACTTTATACCGTTACTCTTTCGTCTCCAACTGCTACTACTACTAACATCACGTCCACACTCTCCATCCCTCTCGATGAAGAGCAGCCTCGTAGTGCGGCTACGGGATATTCACCGCGCCGCCGTGAGCTACTCAGAAGGGACAGCCTGAAGCGGCGTGAAGCTCTCCTGAAGGGTAGAGAAGGCTCGCGTCGGCGGCAGCGATGGGAGAATGGTTTGTGTTCCCCTGCCATCCCCCGTGCTAGTAAACCGTTATTTGGGAGGACTGATCTCGCATTGTTAATCCCATTTCTGCCTTTCCCGGCAACAACAGATCATCTGCTGAATAACCCGCACGCGCAGCCCCCGTTGCCTAGTGATTGGGAAGTTGGCCCTACATATCCACGGCACGGAACCGTGCCGTACTACCTCGCGCCGCTGTGGGACGCCGGGGTAGCTGCGGCCCGGAAGGCCGAACTGGCTGCAGCAAAGAAGAACAGGATCGGGAAAGGGATAACTGTTCAAAAGGAGGATCCGATAGCAGGTAAGGTGCCGCGAGAGCTGAGGGAGACGTTGAAGAGAGCTAGGGGCGCAAAAGAGCTGCTGCAGGGGTTAGAGGAAGAAGTAAGAGGTTTCTTGGAGACGTGGGGGGAGAGGGGAGCGGGGAGGGTGCGAGAGAGAGAGGGTTCTGACTCTAGCGATGAGGAGATTATCTTTATTGGTCGGGATGGCACTATTAGCGAGCGACCTCCTAGACCGAAGCAAAACATGAGAAACAAGGAACTGGAACTTTGTATGGACAAGCTCGTCTGCGACGGTCCGGTTGGTGACCGCGGTGCTAGTTTTGGGTACTCTCCTTTTCTTCCCCCTAACGATATTTCCCTCCTTTCACTAACCAGTGGACAGTCGCTGGCTTGTGCACTCGATCGCACGCTATTACGGCCTCCGCACATGGTCTATCACCATTGGGAACCCGCCAAGGCGGGAAGCATACGTGGGGATTGCGAATGAAGGTAAGGATGGGGCGATATTACAGAATGGAGTAGGAAACAGGGGGGAGCTTCCGAGGCCCCTGTGGAGGTTGTTGTGAGTAGTAGTAGTGAATAGAGAAAGGTAGTGTGACAGATAGCTTTGCCCAAATGGCCTATGGTTCAGAGTTATCTCTTATCTAGGCCTTTTAATTTGAACAAGATTGTAGCTGCTGTGACTGGTGCATTACTGTACTAAAACGTTGAAAAAGAGACAACCGTTCATGATCCTCTGGTGTACATAACCAGCTATTGTCACCAAACATCGTGTGAACATGAGCACAGACTATCTGAAATGCAAGCAGATGACTTTGTGCATTGTGACATGTCTATGGTCGGGTGTAAGCAGTAAGGGTCAAGTGAGATGATAAGCGTGAACTACCCAGCTAAAGCAGCGTCGTTAGGGTGATGCTGGGCGCATTTTTGGCCGTCAAAGCTCATGCAAGCACAGGGCGGCGTCACTCACCCGCCAGAACAGGATGGAAGTCGGGGTGGATCTTTATAAACCGGGCAGAGAAATTACCAAAGTGCGATTGGAGAGCTCCTTACCGGCTACCAGAACGACAAACTACACGCTGGAATCCCATCATCTCTCCGGAAACCCGTAAACCTGCAGGGAAACTCACGTCAGCCACCGTAAACAGTATGCCGGACAAGATACTAGACGATATCTCACACAGGCGATATAACCCCCTTCAAGGGAGCTGGGTTCTCGTTTCGCCTCATAGGATGAAGAGGCCCTGGCAGTAAGTAGGGAGAAGAGAAGGGCGCCTCTAGGCGGCCCTAGATATTGCTAATATGTGCATAGGGGCCAACAAGAGGCAGTTTCAAAAACAATATTGCCGGCATATGATGCTTCAGTAGGCACTATCTCTGTCTTGCAGGAATCTGATCTGATTATAAGCCTATCGGCAGTGCTATCTTTGCCCTGGGAATACGAGGGCACAAGGCGACAGAAATCCAGGGTATTCCAGTACTTTCGTTTTTGTCAATGACTACAGTGCCGTCAAAGAAGAGCAGGCAGAATATAAGCCTGAGGAAAATGAGGGAGGTATGTTGGAAGCTCCACCGGATTAATTCCTTCCCGCAGACTCAGCGTTGTTTTACTTCGATGGTCTTTCTTTTTTCTTCTTCTTTGAGCTAACCCCAAGCTTTGGTGTAATCTCAAGATCTCTCTAGCATCCTTCTCAAAGCTGTCCCCGTCACTGGGAAATGCTACGTGATCACCTACTCCCCCTCGCATAACCTAACCCTCGCGGATCTCTCCCCCAAAGACATCATCCCAATTATCCAAACCTGGACAGAGCTCTACGCCGCTCTCCTCTCACCCGCTTCGCCTCTCGTAGCTAGTGCATCTGTAACTAAGCTCCTAGCCCATGGCCATGGCCCTACTACTATCCGGTCAAATCAGCAATACCGCTACATGCAAATTTTTGAGAACAAAGGTGCGGGTATGGGTTGCTCGAATCCACACCCCCATGGGCAAGTCTGGGCCACTAGTAGCCTTCCAAGTGAGCTGTCGCTGGAGTTTGAACAGTTGAAGAAATACCGTAGGGACCACGGTGGTGCACATTTGTTAGTTGACTACGTGCAGCTTGAGTGCGGGAAAAAGGAACGGGTTGTGTTTGAGAATGATGGCTTCCTAGTACTATGTCCCTGGTGGGCTGTTTGGCCTTTCGAAGTTATGATCATTAGTAAAACACATAAACGTTCTCTTGTCGATCTCGGGGATGGCGATGTCGAGATGTTCGCGGAAGCGATAGCGGAGGTAACGAGGCGGTATGATAATCTGTTTAGGACGCGGTTTCCATACAGTATGTCTCAAGTTTCCCCCTTTGTCTACTCTAGGTAAGTGAGTCGGTAGGGGGCTAACTAATAGTTGCTATCATATAAAATAGGTATGGGAATCCACCAGGCGCCCTTAGAAGGCACGGATGAAGAGATCGAGGCGAGCCACTTCCATGTGCACTTCTATCCGCCACTACTGCGCAGTGCAACAGTCAAGAAGTTTCTTGTTGGGTAAGTGCCCGTTAGCCAGTGCCCAACGCTCATATGTCCCAACCTCCCTCAATATTCCACACCTAGACGCGGCCCCGCTATATTACTTGTTATAACCAGCTCCATGTATCAGGTACGAAATGCTAGCCGAACCGCAACGGGATATTACGCCGGAGCAGGCAGCAGCAACCTTAAGAAGCTGCGGGGGGGAGCTTTATAGGAATAAGCCACAGTGACGCGAAGATAGAGTGTTTTTTTTTTCTTTCTTTCTCACTAGGGCTGAGAGTAGGTTAAGGGGAATGTATCAGGACAATGCCCCTCTAGAAAGGGAGGGGGAATAAACGAAACCACTTGCTCGCATCGCTATGATACAAGACCATCGACTGATGAAGGCCTGTTGGCTAACAACCCTATGAAACGCCCTCAAAACAAGCGATCTCCATAATTGTGGTCTCAAAGGCATGAATGATATAGAAAAAAAAAGGGGGGGAGTCAAACCATCTATTTAGAAGGGCTTGGTAGCCACACCAAGCAAGCAGGATGGTATAGCTATAGCCCTACTAATATTTAATGTTTTTGGTTATAGCGCTTTAGGAGCTAGATTTTGATACGGCAGTTTCTATTATTATTGAGGTTCAAACAAGATTGTACCCTTGGGCCATGTCACTTCTTCTAGTCCTTGTTACCCGTTTTGCGCGCTCATGCACTGCCAATATAGAATTCCCACTGACTGACCATCCACACTAAGCTCATGGTGGCCACAACCAATGGTCCTGCCAATCCCGCTCCCAACCTAGCCGTCTTGAAAATCAACCATTCGCTCATAAAATGTGCCAGCGCAACCACATATGAACACAGCGCGAGCTGGTAGACCTGGGGGTTCGTAATGTGGTAGGCGGCATAGAGGCGGACGATACTGGTGATGGCGGTCCAGGTGCCGAAGGTGCGGGCGCTGAGCGGCGTAGTCTGAGCAGGCTGTGCGGCATACACCTTCCGAGTCAAGGAGAGGGTTGCATAGTTCTGCACAGAGTTGAATAGGGAGACTGTGCTTATAAACAGCAGCCAAGATGGGAGGAGACCTTGGTGAGAGGGAAGGAGAGCAACGAGGGCCGAGTACATGATCTGGAGGGCAAGTCAGTGTCGTATAATTGATTCCCTGGTCAGGGACAACGTACCGCGAGCTTAATCGGGTTGTCGATTTTGGAGATGTGCTTCGACTTGGGGCTGCTTGAACTACGAGTTCACATTCCGGAAATTTGCGATTACATAAGCGACATATGCGTACATCTGGAAACCGTGTAGCTTTTACGCCCAAACAAGGAATGCATACGACGGCATCACTAACAGATCGCTCTTGAAGCAACTTTTAGGGTAGGAGTGTCATCCGAGCAGTTTTGCGTGCGCCTATTAGGTGGTGGAATTAATATCGGGTAAAGCGAAGATGGCGCCCTCGTCGTCGAATCCATATGAGCATTATGATAGCATGGGAAGTACAGCTATCGAGCAGGACCTGATTGATCCAGATGACGGTTTGTGTTCTCTTATATTCACTATCGTCTAGACTTGGTATCGTCTACACAAAGGCTGATATCTGGTCCCTTTAGCTGACCTAAACGATCTCGATGACCCTCTCGATAACCATCCCTCCAGTTCCGCCCGCACACCCTTAACTGGTAATATCCAGCAGACGTCATCGTCGTCGTCGTATGCTGGTGGCATCTCACAGTCATACCTAACTTCCTCCATACCCGGTGAAGACCGCCGTGCACCTACGAATACGATCGATGAGAGCGTATGGGCTACGCTATCTAGGGATCTATTGGCTGTATGGGAGAAGATGCGGCAGGTTCTGTGGCCGAAGTACCTCTTAGGGGGGATGCTGCGGCGGGGCGGGGGTATTGGAGGTTCGGATAGAGAAGGTACTGGGGGTTTGTTGGGGGCTGGGAGATGGCCAGACGCAGATGTCGTGTTGCAAGGAGGAATGAGTGAAGGCCTGAGGGATTGGGATCTATGGTATGTGGGCCCAGGATAACTGTTACGGATTGTTGGGATTTCGCTGGGTCGAGATTGGTGCTGACTTTGAACGACTACCTTAGGGGCCCTCTAGTGTTTTGCTTGCTTTTATCACTCTTGCTCTCTGCAACTGCGAAAAGCGAACAGAAATCCCTAGTCTTCTCGAGCGTCTTTGCCATTGTCTGGATAGGTGAAGCAATTGTGACTCTGCAGATTAAACTATTAGGCGGAAACATGTATGCGCGCAACGCAACCCTACCCATTTTGCTAGTCCTCTGCTCACTACTGACGGGGTAATCTTCTACAGATCATTTTTCCAGTCGGTCTGCATAATAGGCTACACCCTCTTCCCCCTCGTGATCGCTGCCCTTCTCAGCGCTCTGCATCTTCCCACCATCCCTCGCGTGCCTGTCTACTTGGTCTTGATCTGCTGGTCTTTAGCTGCAGGCGTCAGTATCCTTGGCGGCTCGGGAGTCCTCAGGAACCGTGTGGGCATTGCAGTGTATCCGCTCTTGGTGTTTTACGTCGGCCTGGGGTGCTTGTGCTTTATTAGTTAGGGGAAAGCTGCTGCTACGGGAAGGCATGTAACTCCGAGGGATATGACGGAGGTGAATGTGACAGGCGAATGGGTTTTCTATGTATTATTTTCCAGTCTAGGGTTCGTTGCCTGCATTTTGCGAGAGAGAGCGCAGTTTCGTCACGATGAAGGCCGCTCTTTCGCAATCCATGTACTCTGTACTCCGCGCTGCGTAGACGTTACATGTCAGCAAGGGGACAAAGGGACAATAAAGAGCGGCGAACGTGCAAGCAGCAGCAGCAGCAGCTCTGATTGGCGGTCATAGTCGCTTCCCACCTATTCAGCGTCTTTTGATCTATTCATCTGGGCGAGCTATTATTCGCATGTACTGCAAGATATTCGATTCCGCAGTCCAGAGTATTGTGGTGGCTCTTGAGGAGACTCAAGATTGTGGGCTGACCTCCGACACCGTACACCGTATCCCGTACCACCGCCCTTCAGTCCGCTCCAGACATTCCGCACGTCTTCGTCCTGCAACACCAACGCCCCCACCCCCACTCGCCACTCTCTTCACTCTGCCCTCTGCCCTCTGCCCTCTGCCCTCTGCACACGCTCTCTCCGCCGTACGCACCACCCACCCGCTGCGTAAGGCGTACTACGTGCAAAAATACGTGTGGCACTCTACATAGCAGTGTCCGCAGTCTCGCGTTCTACAGCGGGTGCAGTGTTCTCTTCTGGTTGGGCCAGTTGGCGGCTGCCCCAAACCTGCCCAGCCCCGCCCACTGACGCGTGAAGTCCCCACCCAGTCGACCAGGATATCGGCAATCGGGACGGCTTGGCGTCGGCGTGCCCTGTGTCATCCATTGAATGCTGGGACGTGACAACTCCCTCCTCAGCACGAGATACACGCCCCTCTGGTCGCCCACACCGCCCTCCCTCTCCCTATCTGTGCCTGGCGGTGATCGCATCTTGTGGTACAAAATACAATCGCCCGTTGCTTTTCCTCTCCCGCCCGCCACTGCACCGCTCTCTGGTGCGCACTGCAACACCTTGTGCTGCCCGCCAGGAACTCAACCACCAGATATCGCTCTGGGCTCTAGAACAGCAGCACCACCACTTCAACACTTCGAGCACGGTCTCGGGTGTTACTGAACGGCTACGTTGATAGTAAGTTTTCATGATCCTTTGTTGCTGTTGGCTGGTTTAACCTTCCATAAGACAGCGGCAATCCGAGTGTCGGAGGTATGACGGAGAACTCCCCCGCCATGCTACCCCCGCCTCCGACTCTCCACGAGAGTTCCGCCACTATAGCGACAGATTCTGACCTCCTAGCGACGACGAAGCCCGGCCTTTCGCTCTCCGAGCCGGCGGCAATGGCGCTTGAAGACTCAGGAGGGGTTTCTTCGCGAGATACCGTGCAGCTATCCGATCCCGCTAGCGCAGCAGCAAAGTCAGCAGCGAATGACCCCAGTGCTACAGATAGCTCAACTTCAATGAAAGACGGGTCTCCGAGCGATAGCGACGGCGGTGGCGGCGACGAAAGGCCTGTGCGCGAAAAATTGAGGGAAGCTAACCTTGGAACCCTTCACAGAGTCGCTAGTGACGAGGGTATTGACGCAGATGAGGATGCAGTCATGGGGTCTCAGACATCTCCCTCGGAGACAGGGAATGCCCCCGCGGTTGATGAGCAGGTCTCGAGCGATGCCGAAGAGAGCAACATTGCCCCAGTGCCTAGGGGAAGACCTACGCGGAAGCGTAGCTTTGACGATGTTGACGCGGATGACGCTGACGAAGACATGAAGCCCGAGGACGCCAACGGAAATAAAACCCGCCAGGACTGGGAGACGGGGACTCATGCGCGTAAGCGCAGTAGGGACGTTTCAACTGGGAGCGGAAGCAAGAAGCAAGATGGCGAGCAAAGAGTCGAGTCAGAGGAGGTGCTTGTGCACGGAGGGCTTGAAGAGCGAAGTGATGGGCCGTATCCTAGTGGATTCTCTAAAACCGAGTCTACACTAGACGCTGGTGCGCGGACTCCCACAGAGGTCATGGACGAGGGCAAGGATGCGGAACCTGTTTTGTCTCCAAGGAGACTGGAGAGAAAAAGGAGCCGAGATCAGTTTGACAAAGACCTGGAAAAGGAAGAACTAGGGCAGGCGCAGTCCGGAGAAACGGACGAGAAGAGTGTCGGCGGAGAGGCAGAACCGGATGTGACAGCTCGGAGTGTTAGCAGAATATCTAGAGATGAACCGGAAAAGAAACGGCATAGGGATACATCTCAAGAAGCGAAGAGTGAGGGTGAAAAGGGGTCAGAAATCAAGGTAGCGTCCCAATAGTAATATGCTTTTGTTTCGGTGGTATCAATAGTTCTAACGATGCTGTGTGTAGATTCCGCCAACTAGTGGATTTGCAAATACGTCAGCCGCCTCCCCCTTTGGCACTCTTGCCAGTAAATCTTCTTCCGTGTTTGGCAGCTCCGCTGCTACTTTCGCATCTTCAGGCTTTGGCGCTCTGTCTGGTTCCAGCGTCTCGCCATTTGGAACCCTAGGCACCTCACCACCCTCATCGTCGCCGTTTGGGTCCTTGGGTGCTAACAAGGGCGCTGGAGCTTCTGGCTTCGGCGCTCTACTTAGTGCTGGCAAACACGGTTCTCTTCCTAGCGGTAATTTTGGCGGGGCACCGTTTAGTATGGCATCCTCCGGGTTTGGTGCTTTGGGTGGCGGATTTGGTGGTGGCACCGGGGCCGGTTTCAAAGACTTCAGTTCAAACGGCAGTTCGGGGATCCTGGGGTTGAAAGAGAAGCCCCCTCGACCATTTGGAGCACCAGAGGACGAGTCAGAGGAAAGCGAGGATGAAGCGACTGAAGATGAAGAGAACGAAGGGGACCACGGAGGCGGCAAGGATGGGAAAAAGACCGATGTGGACGCGGAGAAGAGACTCCATCCTAAAGAAAGTATGCATTTTGTTTTGTGGATTGCCATGCAACCTAGGTCTGAGACAGGTCCCTGTGTAAGCATTTTTCTGACAAGTTTTTGGTGTTTATAGCCGAGACAGGCGAGGAGCACGAAACTACCTTATTCAGCTGCCGGGCGAAACTCTTTTCCTTTGACGGAGGCGAGAGGGCGTGGAAAGAGCGTGGCATCGGCACCTTCAAACTCAATGTGACTGTCGATGAAACGGACAACGAGTATGACCAGTGGTCCCGCAGCTCTGGTGGCTCTGAAGGCGAGGAGGCGGACGTTCCCACTACCAAAAAGGATACCGAGAATACCATGGATGCCGGGGCCGCCCAGAAGGCCCGGAACACAGAGAAGAGAAGGGCTCGTCTCCTTATGCGCGCTGATGGCGTGTTACGTGTCATACTTAATGTGCTAGTATTCAAAGGGATGGTGGCTGGAGATGGAAGGGGCAAACCCCCAACGGGGAGAATGGTTAACCTTACAGTGCTGGAGGGTGGAAAGCCTGTGCCGCTGTTGATTAAGGTACTCCTCCATATTAAAAAGAGTGTTAGAGTTTTTCTCCATATACTAACATTATTGTAGGCCCCAAATCTGGAAAGTGCGAAAGAACTGTGTAAAACCATCAACGGGATCCAAGAGGAAATGTGATTTTAATAAACGGCTTGACGAAATCTACATGCTAGCTACGGAACGAAAACTTAACAACTCAACTAACGGTTCACGAATAGCGCCTTCTGCCAATACATTTCCTTCTCTAGGCGGCCAGAATTGACTTCAAGGTTGGTTCGGCTGAAACGGCGTTCTGTCTCGCGGTCGGTGGGGTTTCTTTCTCTTCGGCATTGCAGACCCTAGATCGATCTGCTACATTTCCAAACACAGGATCTCGAAGCAATTCGGAACTCACAAAAAGTCGCAACGGTTACAGCCGCTAATGGTATGCGATTTAGCAATGCAGGGTACTTTCATTTTTGAGACCGGCATTGGAGAAAGATAGATTTACATGGCACTTCTTCGTAAGCTCACCTCGTGCAGAAGTTTGCTTGCTGCTTCCTATGCGGCTTCTCATCGCCGGCTAAGGGTTGAAGGTGGAGTTAGCCTCCCCTCCAAACAGTTTATATTTTCTGTTTTCATGTCCTCTCTCCTGTTCTCCTGTGCATAAATAAAAAGGAAGCCAGAGCGTTTTGCATTCTTTGTGCTTCAGTAGATGATAACATAGACGTATCGACAATAGCCAAGCAGCCAAGTTTGTGGTTCCTTTGGTGTCTAGTTGTCGAGGCGTTTGGAACGGAAGCTAAGGGGTTTTGCTAGCGATATGATACAGAACCCATGTCAACTCTTAGTATTCCAAACGCACTCTATGGGCATTCAAGCTCTATGTGATGATCTAATTTGTCGGCAATCGTGCCACACATGCCGCCATTTCCTCGTCTGCATAGATTCTAAACCCTTTTTCCTTGGTGATGCTAGCTAGCTGCACGTTCTTGGCGTCGAGCTTCTCTTCCATGACTTGCTTCAGGGTCTTTAGCACCAGGGTTTCGGCCTCGGCGAGGCTTAAGGACTGTTATTGGGTTTAATCCGTTAAGCCCTGGGATCTTGGTTATTGTAAGTGTGCAGGGATACTTACTTTGTGGAATTCGTTCTGTAACTCAGCTTGGGCGCCTTCGGAACCGGAGCCAATAGCCTTAGCGTCGTAGCGGTAAAATGTGCCACTAGGCTCGGCGTGGTATCTGTAGCAATATGATAAGTCCCTCTTCTGCGAGCCCGGTGGTGAGGTGCTTACAGTTGCGGTCCATCCTCATCGTAGCCTCCAATCAATAACGCCACACCAAATGGCCTACTCATAATACTTTCCTCGCCTTCAGCTCCTTCTCCAAACCTTAGAGCGAGGTCACAGATGGCCTGCGTACAGCTCTCAACACGTAGGGGTTCGTTGTAGTGAAAGGCGTGGTTTTGAGATTCTACACGGGCATGCTCGACCATGGAGCGAGCATCTGCTTGCAGGCCAGACATCGCACAACCAATGTGTCGGTCGATTTCGACGATCTTTTCGACAGAGCTAGTTTCGAGCAGTGTTGAAGTTACACGCTTTTCGACACCGAGGATTACACCTTCGCCCGTAGCAACCTGCGGCAGAGAGTTTAGCGTTTATTTTGCTTAGTAATTGACCTGGCAGGGAAACATACGCCAATTGCTGTTGAGCCAAGCTTGATAGCCTCGAGAGAGTATTCTACTTGGAACAGACGGCCTTCAGGCGAGAAAGTGCTATGAGTGAATTAGATACTCTGCGTATGGCGCCGAACCCAGGAAACCTACTTGATTCCACGATCTGGGAAAGCATGTCAGAGTGGGTGGCAGCAAAACGACTGTTAGGGTAGCTTACCATATTCTGACCGTGCAATAAACATGGCGAATGGGTCTCAGGACACTAGGACCAGGGTTCGGGATCTAGAAGTATCGATGATAGAAACCAGGGTTGTATAGATTGCTGTTATCCTAGTGTAGATGTTCCCGGAAATATGTTCTTGGAGCTATCCAGACCCAAGCACAAGCACAGTGGAGACAAGTGGGGAGCGGAGGTCCACGCAACTGTACTATGTAGGGCACAGGAAGGAGGAACACGCAGAGCCGCACTAACCCTAGTTGAACCCCAACGCCAATGTTTGATGCGACGCGTTTCCCGGGAATCTTACCCACGAGGATTTTCAAAATAATATCGACTTCGTGCTCCACCGCCGCCCAGCAATTGCACCTCCAAGGAAGTGCTGCATGAGTCATGGCCTCGTCGTCTAATGTTCGTAGCTCGGCCTATGCCGACCGCAGATCGATGGTCCCCAAGGATTCCACAACCACAAAACCCCGCGTAGCTTCAGGCCGGGTTGAGCGCGCCCCGCAAACACCACGACAGGTCCCGCCAGGGAGTGGTACTGTACCAAGAAGGAACCCCTCGGCATCGGCCAAACCGAGTGGTGGGGGTGATACCGATAGGAGGACGGAGAGGGTCACCGTGACAACCAGGGAGAATGTGTCAATAAGGACAAGAAGTCCGGTGAAGGAAGACGTGGAAGAATATGTGAGTGAGAGACGGGAGAGGGATCGGGATAGGGATAGGGATAGGACAGGCGGTAGAATGGGGCCATCCGTTGCAAGGAGGGAGAAGGATGTATCTCAAGGTTTGTACAATCCGCGGCACGGGAGATAATAGCGTCGCGCTCCACACACTCCTTACGCTAACATGGTTTATGATTCAGCTGCTTGGAAACCGCAAGCACATATCATACCCCACACTACTGCGCCCCTAGCTTCCCGAATATCTGTGCCGCCGCTGGCTTCTCACGCTCCTGCCGCACTGCAACCGCAGCCGCTCACCCAACTGTCTGTAGAAGTTCAGGAGGCGGCGATACTAGAAGACCTCCTTTTTGTTTTTATGGGTTACGAGGGGCAATACATCCGCTTCGTCGACTCATACAACCCTACAATCGAGAAGAACCGCCTGACTGGGGCAGGATTCCGGATACTTCCAGGACTGGATCCGAGTTTGCGAGACTTAACGAATTCAATGTTAAAAATGGCAACGCACTATGGGGCTGTGGAATCATTCGTAGAAGTTCAGAGCCGGGAAGAATTTGGTGCTGTCAACCATGCACTCTGTGCTGCGGTGCGGAAGCTTTTGAAGGATTACCTCACATTAATTGCCCAGCTAGAACACCAATTCCTTACGAATCCGTCATTCACGCTGCATGTACTGCACCTACACACTCTTCCAACAAGCAAGATGATGTCTCAGCTGTACAGTCTTGCGCATGAAATTCTGCGGAGGAACTCGCTACTGGAAGATGACCTGGAAGATTCAGTGGATGATTTTTGCGACGACAATATCCTTGATGCGCTTCGCGAGGGTGGGGATTTGGGTCTAGGGAGTATACCGGGTAAGAAAATATGCAAGGGTGGAAGTGTATTAGGGTTATTGACTAGGAGACTGGCTTCTATGTCGGGCGACCCTGCGGCTCGGGCACTTCTCTCAACCCTGTTGCGTGAGGCAAGCCGACCATATATGGTAATGTTGAATGAATGGCTGCACCATGGGGGAATCAAGGACCCCCATGGAGAATTTCTGGTGAGGGAGCAGAAGAGTATTAGGAGAGAAAGGTTGGAGGAAGACTATACGGACGAATACTGGGAGAAACGCTACACTATCCGTGAAGCTGACGTCCCTCCACAGCTAGAGGGCCTGAAGGATAAAGTTCTCCTAGCCGGTAAATATCTGAATGTTGTTAGGGAATGCGGAGGAGTAGATGTGAGCAAAGAAGTTAGCGACGTGCCAAGAACATTTGAAGATGTCCGGTATAACTCGATTGTAATCGAGGTGGTAGTGATTAAGCTAATATATTTTACTAGATTCCTGGAGAATGTTAACGATGCCTACGCATACGCGAACTCCTCCCTCCTGAATCTGCTTCTTACCACATATGCCCTTCCTGCTCGCCTGCGTTCCTTGAAACACTACTTCTTTCTTGATCGCTCGGATTTCTTCTCTTACTTTCTTGAGCTCGGTGCTTCAGAGTTGAAGAAGCCAGTTAAGTTAGTCAATGTTGGAAAGCTACAATCGTTACTGGATATTGTACTACGCCAACCCGGCAGTGTTGCTGCACAGGATCCTTTTAAAGAGGACGTCAAAGTACAGATGAACGAGAGCGGGCTTACGAAGTGGCTAATGCGAGTTGTCAATGTTGCAGGTATTGAGCAGGATGGGAGTGGTGGGAACGGGCTTGACAGCTACCAAACACCTGCTGTGCCAGCAGCGGCAGCGGAGGAGGATAAGACTGTGACTGGCTTTACCGCCCTTCAGCTCGACTACTCCGTCCCCTTTCCTCTATCTCTTGTCATCAGCCGCAAAACAGTCCTTCGATATCAACTTCTTTTCCGATACCTCCTTTCCTTACGCCATCTAGAGACTCTTCTTGTGGGAAGTTGGCTCGACCACAGCAAAGTAATTAGCTGGAAGCACAAGAGCTCAAACCGAAAACTAGAGATGTGGAAACGAAGGGCATGGATTCTCAGGGCGAGGATGTTGGTGTTTGTGCAACAATTGTTGTATTTTTGTACTGCGGAGGTCATTGAGCCAAACTGGCAAGGCCTGATGGCAAGATTGAACGAAAGCGGGACTGCTAGCATGGATGAAAACGAAGGCCCCAGGCAGGTATCCAGGACAGTTGATGAGTTGATGCAGGACCATGTGGACTTTCTAGACACTTGTCTTAAGGAGTGCATGCTTACTAACGCCAAGCTGCTGAAGGTTCGATCGACCCCTCCATTCCGTCCGCTAGCACTCAGTCTCAGGCTATGGAAAGGGTTATATTGACGCATTGGTGTCTTTAGATCCACGCGAAGATCATGACAACCTGCTCAATGTTTGCTACCTATACTGGACACCTTTCTCGCGTTATCCCTTCCGCAGACCCTGACCTTGCTACGGACCCTCCAGCAGCCTCCACCGGGAGTGCCACGCCCGCGTCATCGACATCATATGACCCTGCCCGCCTTGACAAACTCGCAGACAATCTGCAGAAATATGAAGACAATTTCAGTAGGCACTTGAAGATTCTACTAGACGCTTTGGGCTACTACGCCGCTACAGAGACGGTAGTGCTACTAGGATTATGCGCGAGATTGAGCACGGCAAACGAAGGCCTTCCCGGTGGGGGCCTTGGCGGCGTTGGGAACGTTGGCTGATGCTGGGGTAGCTTACTCATAGCCTAGGAGTAGGCGGGCGTTAATATTTGGCTCGGATTGGGTCTCATATGGTTTCACGGGATGGCGTTTGGGGTTGATTTTGAAATTGCTGTCATGTCGACGCTGTGTTATCTTGCGCCGTGCGGGCTGAGCTCGGCACGTTTTTGCAAATGGCACTAGAGGGCTTCATATATAGTAAACCTTGGTGGCTCATGATGCCTAGTTGTCACTTCACTTCGTGGTAACGGGCGTCACCATTGGTTTGACCAGTAAACAACCGATAGGGACATAAATAAGTAGGGTCACCGAACTCGAGAAACCACAGGGCCAAACCTGCCCAGACCCATCTCCCAGGAAGAAAATGATCTCTCTCCCTCGTTTTGCCACAGCAATGGCTGCGTGATCAGTCGGGATCAAAACACTGGGCGGGTTGGGGGAAGACTTGGCGGGCCGTTATCGCAATCGGCAGACACAGCAAACGACTGCCCACCCCACTTTAAGAAATCAAGTTCCAAGCTCCGTCACACCACACATAGTATGGTATCCAGCATCGCACCGTTACCCGCAACCTACCCCAACCACCCTCTACGCACTCATGGCATAATTCCCTCGGGCATTCCTGCGACAATGAACTATGGGTCCCCTCACAATGGCGTTGGTCGGACCAAAGGTGATGATGACCCGGCACTGGAAGCCAATTGGACTCCAGACCCTAGGCTTACCCCAATGCCAACATAGCTTGCGTCTTCTTCTAGACACGCTACTCTTTGTGCAAAATGCCCTACTGGCTATACCCGACTGCAGAGACACCAATTCTCATCTTGCTCGGGTCTTCACTTGAAAGCTACGGTGGATGAGCATGCTTCCAGACACGTCAGGGAAACAGAACTCGAGCGTAGGCTTAACGCAAAGGCAAAGGAGAAATTCTTGGACAGAGTCAGATTGCCAATGCTTTAGTCAATTGGGGATTGTCGCTAAATCTCTTTGATTCTCAGGATTTTTTTCTCTCGGTCTTGAACTCGACGTCCACAAAACGAGAAGCGAAGTCATACCTCCAACACTTCAGGCCACGCCCAGAGGACCCTCCAGTTCAGAAACCAGCCACAGACTCAAGTGCTCGTTCAGACCAGACTGACCAGACATACTGCGGCCCAGTCGCCGGAAACTGGTACGGCGTCAACCTCGGAAGCTTTTATGTTCCAGTGAAGGCTGTTGAAGAAAGCCCTGTTTTTGTCCAGCAGCCTTTACCCAAAGTAGGAGCTCGCGATCACGTCGAAACGCTCCATCTTGCGCTCGTGAAGATCAAAACCCCGCAGCTTCTAGACAACGCAACACTGCAGGGCATTGGTCAGACTCTTGCCCAACTCGGTCGACTCGGACTCTGCAGTGTCGTGATCCTTGACTGCGAAAACCGGCAACCTATCACCGGCCAGGCAGAAATGGTAAATGGTTGGCGCAAATTCGCTACCGAACAAGCTGATCGCGTTGTTGAAGCGTTTGAATCCAATCATGGCCCTGGCGCCAGACGGTTAGACAACATTCTTGGTATTGCTCCGGTATCCCAGGGGCCCACATCAAGCGTAAACCTGCACAGCAGAGCCAGGGTTTCGTTTAAGAACCTTCTTCTGGCCCCTCTCAGAAGAGGCATAATTCCTGTCATTCCACCAATCGGATACACGGTAGAGCAAATTTCTGTGCCAATATGTCCGGATGACGTTATGCTCACACTAACGAGAGAATTCGCGGGCCTCGCAACTACTACATATAATGAGGACCCTACAAATGCTGCAATGGATATCGAGCTCCTCCAACGACAGATATCGCTTGACCGTTTGATTATATTAGACCCGCTAGGGGGCATACCATCCCCAGATCGACCAAGTGGCGCCCACGTATATATCAATATGGAACAAGAATTCGAAGACGTCAGAAATGAGTTATTGGATGGGATTAGCGGTAGCTCCTTTGCGCCAGATGCTAGAGACAGGTTGGATTCCACAGTCCCACCTCTAGAGAAAAGCAAATCCTTCCCGGAGTTCGCTGAGACTGGGATTATCAACCCTCCCAATACGTATTCTAACCAATCCATGGACGGCCAGAAGCAAATTCCCCATAGTAACCTCGCACATCTCCGAAATCTGGAGCTCCTCAAGCGGACGCTATCACTACTGCCGCCAACATCATCTGCGCTCTTAACGACCCCCTTGGAGGCCGCAAACTCTGCCCGACCCCCACCAGAGCCATTCCGAGCTTCCGGAGTAGGCACCCGGAGGCAGAGGAACCCACTTATCCATAATCTTCTCACAGACAAACCCGTCTTCTCATCATCGCTACCTGCTAGCCGGCTAGGGCCAAAGTTACCAGAGCATTCTCCCGGCGCTATTGAAGGCATCACAGCCACAACCCTCGTCAAGCGCGGCATGCCCATAACGATTATCCCTGATCCGCGAATCAGCCCATGGGTACCTCCTGACCTGAGAGCTAAGAGGCTCACATTTGACGATCCTCGTGTGGACCTCCCGAGGCTAGTCAATCTTATTGAAGATTCGTTCAACAGAAAATTGGATGTTCAACACTATCTCTCCCGCGTGAACTCACGACTTGCAGGTTTAATTATTGCTGGGGAGTATGAAGGTGGTGCTATCCTAACTTGGGAAACACCACCTAACTGCGATGACGATTGCAGCGAGGCAAGTCGGCAGCGATTGGTCCCCTATTTGGACAAATTTGCCGTTCTCAAAAGGAGCCAAGGCGCTGGCGGCGTGGCAGATATTGTATTCAAGGCCATGGTCGCCGGATGTTTTCCGGAGGGCGTTTGTTGGCGCAGCAGACGGGATAATCCGGTAAATAAATGGTATTTCGAACGGGCACGGGGCACATGGAAAATCCCCAGCAGCAACTGGACGATGTTCTGGACCACAGAAAACGTGACAGCTAACCCACAGACATTCTTGGATTATGAAGGCGTGTGCAGGACAGTAGTCCCCAGTTGGGCTGATAAGAAGGCTGCGGCCGACTGAAACGTGCCCAGAACAGCGCCGCACTTGTGCTCTGCTGTGTGCACGCATGTATGTACATACACACGGTACCCGTACATATATACATACATATAGAGGTATCATGCCCATCCAAGCAATGGCAAAAGTTAGCTCTCTCTGTCTAATATGTATCTTGTGCGTAGTACACGGAGTACTATACCGCGAGCGTAGTTCTGAGCATGGTAGCTGAATGAGGAATAGCGGCATCGCCTCTAAATACACGCTGCATTCTGGTACATCTCATGTCTCCCCAGAACCAGCGACGCCATCATCTGCCCGAATCTGCTTGACAGGTGCCCGTAGACAAGGATCCAACACAACAGCAAGCTACATCGCGTAGTGCTTCGTCCAGTACCAGGAACAGCCAGCGCCAGCCTGTCAAGATGGACAAGTTTCAGGCCTTTGGCAAGAACATATCGTAGGTGCCCGTGACTATTTGTGCTACGTAATCCGTGTCCTTGAGCTGACTAGCACTCCCACCCACAACAGTGCAACGTTCTCGCCTTTTGCTCAGCGAACACAGCAATATGTCAAAGAGCAGCTTGGCCAGGTTGAGGACAAGGTTCGTTGGACTTGATGATCGGCCCCTGTGTCCTGCTCTCGCTGATGCCCGAGAGTCGGTGGCACTAACGGAATAATGCTCTACAGACCCAACTCCCGCCAGACTATATCGAACTTGAAAAGAGAGTCGATGCCCTGAAGCAAGTTCATCAGAAGATGCTGCAGGTCACGTACGTTGCCAGAGTCGACACCACACTCACACTATCGCCAATCTTACTCACATGCAACGAACAGATCCCAATACGCGAACGAGCCTTACGACTACCCCCCCAATATCCGCGAATCATTCAATGACCTTGGCCGTACCATCACCGAGAAGGTCCACCTTCTCTCCACTGCTACTTCTCCCGCCGAAGCCCAGGCAGCCATAACGGCGCCCCCCACTGCAAAGCCCCAGCCAAAGACCTTCAGCCACGCCATTGCTCGCGCCAGCTTGGCGAGCAGCCAGCTCCTGCAGCATGAGCACTCTGGTGCTGGCGAGGACCCCCTTTCAACAGCTCTGGAAAAGTATGCTCTCGCCAGCGAGAAGGTCGGCGAGGCGAGACTCGCTCAAGACACACAGATTCAAAACAGATTCTTGGCTGGGTGGAACACAACACTCAATACTAACCTCATGTTCGCTACACGCGCGAGGAAAAATGTGGAGAATGCGAGACTAATGTTAGATGCTGCTAAAGCCAAGTCTAAAGCGGGTCCTGGGTGGAGCCTACCAGGTCAAGCCGGGCGGAAAGAAGGCGATGAACATGATGAGAGCCATATGAGTGAGGAAGCAAGAGTTGAAGTTGAGCAGGCAGAAGATGAGTTTGTTGGACAAACTGAGGAAGCTGCAGGAGTGATGAAGAATGTATGTTGAATCAAGTTCATGCTTTGACGGGAGAGACCATTGATTTTTCCGTCTACAAACTAGGTTCTCGATACACCTGAGCCTCTCCGCAACCTTGCCGACTTGATTGCTGCACAATTGGAATACCACAAGAAGGCCTACGAGATCCTGAGCGAACTAGCACCCGTGGTAGACGGTCTTCAAGTCGAGCAGGAGGTGGGTCGTCACCGCTCATACAGTGCAATTTGATTAGTTGCACATTTTGGTTTTTCAAGCGAAGGGGCGGCGTTTAGCCCCTGCACATCTGTGGAAAGCAGTTACTAAATTGTTCCCCTCCAGGTCAGCTATCGCAAAAGCCGTGAGGGGGCATAGTGGGTTGAGTACGAATCTCGAATAGAGGTCACGATCCTTCGACAGCAATGCCCATTACTCCCCCAGTTACTTCTAATCTCGCCACTAGACTTTCTATCGGACTTCCTTGTCTTGAGAGGGTTAGGTTTCGGACCTTTTTTTTTTCACATTGTTCGTTTAAGATCATCACCCCGCGGAACTTTCTGTTAACCCCCTCTGTAGCAATTCCTAGGTAATCCCCTGCGATATCCAGTGAGCCAACCACACCATTTCAAACTTCCATCCTTTGTAGCCACGTTTTCCTTTTCCATAGGTGTCATCACTGCTCTTGTTTTCACTTTGGGCCCTTGCCAACTCTGTGTTTGCTAGCTTTCTTTCTCCGGGAATTGAAATCATAAAGCGTTACAAGAAATATGAGCCATCGATTACCAAGAAGCGAGGGCTCGTACGCACCTCCTTAGTTTGTGATGCAGATAAGAAAGCGGTCGGCTGGGTGGTACGGCGAGAAGAAGCTAGCAAAGCACACTACCAACAAGTTGGATGAAGTGAACCCAACGCAGTGCAGGGCTAGCTGTCCCTCTGTGTCCCCAGCGCAACGACAACAGCTTATTGTTCCCAGGAAACTGGCAACGCACGTCACTAAGCAAGAAGCCACCCACCTATGCACCCACCTACACACACACCTACACATACAAAGGCGATACAAGAAAAGAAACCACGCCAGATAGCGAGAAAGAAAAAAAAAATTTACGATTAAAGGGTTAAAAAATTACAAATACCCCGAAAAAGAAAAAAAGAAAAACTGTGCCCATCTCGATTTTTGGATTTGCTTGTCCTGTCGTTCTTCTCTGTCGGTAGGTGGTGGTGGGGTTTGTTCTCGTCGTGTAGTGTGCTACCGCACGTTGTGAGAGAGTCTGGGGTTCTGGTTTTTGGTAACTAGGTATGGGTTCATGGAGGGTTCCCTTCTATATCTAGCCAAAAGAAAAAAAAAAACCTTTTATTGGATAAATTTTTTTTAGATCGAAGCCTTTTCGAGAATTAAAAAAAAAAAAAAGAGAACAAAAAATCTATCAGCCAGTTTTTGAAAAGTAGTCGTAAACAATATCACAATATAACAATATCATTATGTTCCCCCCCTCTAGTACGGATAACAGGCCAAATGTCCAAAGACGTCCTCAAGATGTCCCACGCTTATCCTAGTGAACAGGAGGTTCAAAACATTGCCTACCATGTTTCCTTCGAAAAGGGAAACTAATACTTTGCCCTGACCTTAGGGACGGCTGGTAAGGTGAGCTCGCAACTCATTACCAGCCGTATCTTCTACTGTCTGAGCTATCCGTGTAGTTAGGATCTGAACCTCTTCTGTCCCAGCCCCTATCTTCGTCCGCGGGGTCGCGCCCGCTGTTCCACAGCCAATTGCCACTCTCGTTCCCGGCCCCTGGACTTTGGTTCCACCCCCCTTCGAGGCGGTTCGGCCAAAGCCCTTGCGAAGGGATATTATTGGAGCTGAAGCCGCGAGGGGCAGCCCCAAAAGGAATGTTGGGCCCATTTCCGTATCTTGCCTCGGCGGAGTTTTGGGCTGCGCCTTCGTTGGTACTATATGATGGATTCCAGACGGGGAGCCCATCGGGCGGCTGTGATTCTCCGGCGGCTTTGCCCCGTGCATACTGCACTAGCGATCCATTGATCCCTGTCAAAGACCACGCAAAGACCGCGACTTGTCGTATCGAGTCCATAAAGTTCCCTATATCAGGTCCACTTGAGCTGAGCGGGGCTGGCTGGGCATATACCTGTCCAGCGCCAGCGATACCAGGGCCGAAGCCAGCACCGTATGATGCGGGTTGCGAAGGCGGCTCTACAGGCATGAGCGGCTGAACTGCCCAGGGCGAAGCAAAGAGTCCCCGAGCGTATGCCTGAGGGATAGTATGTGATTGAGGGATGACGGGCCTTGCACGCCGGAGAATGACAACCAAGCCGTCCGATGTGCAGGAGACGACAGCCTCAACTTCAATGGGCTGTGATTGTGGTCGCAGCGCCTGAAGGCGCCGGCCTACCCCTTGCTGGGGCCTTAGCTGTTCTCCAGCGGAGGATGATGGCGACTGCGTTGTGCTAGCACTGCCATACAGTGGGGATGCGCTCGTGCTACCGTCGAATTCTGTGCTATTGCCTGACGAAGAATGTTCGTTGGCTGACGAAAAACCCGGGTTTCGAGAAGAATCACTATCAACGTATTGTTCTTGCGAAGTCTCTTCCATATAGGTTCCTAAGCGTACGCCTCCATCATCATCGTCATCTTCACCGCTGCTAGCACGTTCGGATATACTATCATCCTGCTGATTGCCCTGTCGAGGATCCCGGTACCAGAACCGCATGTATGCGATAGAATCGTTTGCCTTCGCCCGCTCCAAACATTGTATAGCGTCCTGAAGGCAATTTTCTTGAATGCATTCGTAGAAGCTCTTACCAACAATTGCCTCTGATGGGAGGCCTATGACGCTTGAGAGCGCTGTTGTTGCGTACATTATCGTAAGTGTTCTCGTGAATCGATTGAGAATTAGTGCTGCTCGTGGTTCATGGAAACCATCACTAGGGGCATTCCGAAACTTCGCAGAAAGGTGAGAGAGCATATGGTATCGGGGGTCCCTTGGTGAGGACGCAAACAAGCGGCGGATAGCTGGTGCCAGTTCCGCTCGATCTATGGGGTGGGTATCTCAATATCCATCTAGCGAGAGTATTGGGGGAGAGAACTAGAGGTGATTATGAAATGTACTTACTCTGGCTCGCCGGGCTCCGCCGATAGATACTCGTGCACGCCACTAACACATCGTGCACAACGGTAAATGCGCACTCGCAGCCGATCCATTGGCCTTCTTTGCTTCTTATTTTGCAGTATGCCAACACGGCGGCCTTGTCTAATTTCACACCACGTTCATGGGTAGACCGGGCAAACGGTATCTCGTCGGGGTGGAAATACTCGTAGCAAGATTTTCCCACGACCTCCACTGGCTCATACCCAAGGACATCGGTTATGGAATCCGAGGCGTAAAGTAGACGGGCGTCAAGGGAGAGATCTGACATCACAAGTTAACGATTGATGGAACCAGATAGCTGAGCCTCAACGGAAACACACCATGAATGGATATGAAAGTAGTTTCCATCTTAGCTTTGCTTGCAGACAGGCAGCCCACTCATTGATTTAGCTTGATGAATTGCCGATGGAAATTTATTTCGAAGGACAGGACGGCGCTCCGTGGGGATATTGGTGACTGCTCCCTGGAGACAGCCCGCTCAAGCAGGTATTTATCGAGCCCTGGTCCCTAGTCGGCGCCTTGTATGAGATGCCGTCCTGCACGCTCGCTGTAGTTCCCCGCCGGATGATGTATAGTGTAGTGGTTATATATGTACATACATACAGTATGGAAATTATTCCACTCTCTGCATGCACGCTCTGAAAAGCAATTAGCCTGGGTTTAAACATTTTGATGGAGAATGGATGACTGACATCCATGATTGCTGATAGCACGGCAGGGGACATGCATACGATAGGTGACAGTAGCACAGAGGACATCAACCGCTGCATGTACGGGGATATTTAGCGTTGGGATGCCGAGATGTGATATCCGTGCTATTTTTTGGCCATCCAAGGAAGCCTAAGTCGTGGGTACAGTCGACTCGCACTTAAGAACCAACGAATAGTTTCTGCAGGCCCGACTACTCACCACTCTCGGGACACGAGAATACACAAGCCGTACTCTGTGCTCCGGGGTGCATGTCCGCTGCCAGCAGGTGGCCATAGGGATTCCGTGCGAATCCTCATGAGCGCCACTTGACAGGCATAACCCCCGTTTCGTGGTTGTAGGAGTCTGTCCTGATCCCCACGAACCCCGTGTGGCGGCTATGGCTATAACTTCATCGAGTGGTTAGAGGCGCTCAGTTGGGCGGCCGATGGCCTGCCTCCCTTGGAGCGGGTCTGCATACCTGGGCTTCATCGTGCTAAATCACGCATGCTGGGCTTTCTAGAGGCCTAGAGACTGAGGGGTATTCTTGGAAACCTTGGTCTGCTTATGACGGTGCGATTATCCCTGGGCCACCGACATGTCTTTTGGCTCTCTTTTGGCGGCTAGCCTGAGAGTCGTGGGCACGCTACTCCGTAGAGACACTACGGAATAGAGATACTAAAGATGCTGGAGCCCGCGCTCAGGCTGCAACAATCAACTGCACGCGCCCCGCAGTTGCAAGCGAGAACGCGCGAAAGAGTGAGTGAGTGCCTTGCATCCTTCAGATTCCGGAATCCTGAATCTCACTCCTGTCTCCGCTGCTTGGCCCAATAGCAGTGGCGTGGGACGACTGCTGTTCCCCGTATGCGGGCTCGCCCTCGTGCTCGCACCAGCAATAGATACAACAATAATCCCTGGTGTCCTTGCATGCAATCTACCTGCAGTTTGTACCACGCCCTTTATCAATCTCCCAAACCTATCTACCAAGCGTCTTAACTAAATTTCCCCGGTCTTCTACAGGTGCTTACTAGCCAAGTTACCCCCTGCTGAGACGTAGTCTTCCGCTATGGCTGCCGCTGAGTCGGTCCAGCAGTGGGAGCTGCCACAGCTCAAAGCCATTATAACAGTGCCCCCTCACCGTACCCCGCCCTTACCGCTGAGCTCGCTTTGCATCGTGCTAAATTGAGCCTTAGATCCGCTTTACGACGTGAAGTTCTACCCCTACACCCTGCCGGGAGTGGATCCTTTTTTTGCGGTTGTGGGTGGGCAAGATGTCAGTTGCTACCCGAGTGTTGTTGTAGTTTCTATTGCCTTAGCAATGTCTAACCTGGTTAAAAGACGATAATATGTCGCCCATCTCCGGAAAAGGAAAAGGGTATAGAGATTGTGCGCTGGTTCAGAGACGAGAATGTATTATATATACTCCGCCCCCACTGGGTATAGCTGACGGGGGCAATAGGAGAACGAATTGCTATGCTGTTGTTGCTGGACTAAGGAACAAGGGTCAGGAGATCCTCTTATTTGCCAGGCTGGTACAAGCGGTTTTATCAAGATTCTCAATGTGAAGAGCGGGCAGCTCGTAAAGGGAAGCCGGAGTTATTCTGCATCGTCGTGGGTTTGCTTATACTGACTTTATGAATAGACCTTGGTTGGCCATGGCGATGTACGGATCCGCCAGTACTTTGATGTGTTCGCCTATCCTATTCTAACAATCCTAATCTAGGAAATCATGGATCTTGCCATATCACCAATGTCTCCCTTGATTCTGGCCTCGGCTTCTGCAGACCATACAGTCCGATTGTGGTCTTTAGATGATGCTCACGATGCCTCAGTAGACGGTCGGCAGCCTTGTGCAGCCATTTGTGCAGGAGAAGGACATCGGGAGTCTGTTTTGTCAATTGTTCGTATTGCGTTTCTGCTGGGTCGATAACCGATGACTTATTTGAACGTAGGCTTTCCACCCTCTGGGACGATATATGCTTTCCGGCGGGATGGACCATGCGATCAACTTGGTTAGGCTTGCATCTTGAAGTGATTTTTGGGAATTGCTGCTGACCGATATTAGTGGGTTTTACCAATGCTCCCAGACAGCAACACGGGCTCTGACACACCTACCTGTCTACACTATCCGCATTTCTCTACTACAGAAGTTCATTCTGATTATGTTGATTGGTAAGCATCCCAGTTCAACCCTGGAGGGACCTTTTCCGATATACTAATCTCCATGTCTCTTTTGGTAGTGTGGCATTCCACCATGACTTGATCCTCTCTAAGGCTGCTCGAGAAGGTAAAATTGTCCTTTGGCATATCAAGAATTTCTCTTCCCAAGCACCGCCTCCCTCCCCGGACAGAAACCCCACAACACATGATTTGAAAGACACACGGAGCGCCTTCGGCGACGGCTTTGAACGGCTGTTGCAGTTTAAAATCCCTGGTGAGAACGATCCCTTCTTCATGCGTTTTGATCTTTTCAGTGCCCCAGGGAAGCACCCTGTGCTCGCAATGGGGGACATGTATGGCAAAGTCTCTATGTGGGACCTGACGAGGCTGGTGGAGAGTGCTGGGATCCCCCCAGCGTTGCTGAACAAGATGGCGAAAAAGACCAATTCCAAGTTCAAGAATCCAGTTGTCAAAGCACAGCAGCACCGCGATGGTAGCGCGGCGAGTTCGACGGTTTCTAGCAATGCTGTCAACGATGATAGCCAGCAGTCTTCGACGAACCCGACCTCCACCTCGGCAGGGAAGATCTACGATCTGTCAGATCCGTTTGCGAGATTAGAGGCTCATGCGACAGTAGGGTTGACAAAATACAACTCTACTGTGCGAAAGGCCGCGTGGAGTGTGGGTGGAGAGTGGCTTGTCGTGTGCGGAGAACAGGGGATGCTTTCGGTATTGAGGAGATGGGTTGATGGTATCCCATTTTCCTGAGGGACCCCTCGACGACTCTTCCTCGATAATTTCCTGCAGCATCTCCAACTGTTCTAGCGTTGTTTAATACTTAGGCGGGCGTTAAGAGCTGGGGTTTGGACATGGACTGTTGACCACTACCATTCATCTATTATCTTTGTCGGTTCTAGAATCATTACTACCATTCAATGCACCCACTATATCTAGCATCCTTCTAACTGTGTACCTTGTAGGGAGGGAGGGCTCGAGCATTCTTGTGGAGGGGGAGTCCGTAGCAGAAGCGCTCGAGAGCGTTTAAGTCTTAGATATCTCTACTACGTAGACGCAAGATCGAAAGCAGAGGAGCGTCTGCAGTTAGCTAAGGCATGCCACTCCCCGGCTTGGCAGCCATTGCTCCGGGGCGGGTATGCATGATCCAGCGGGCTTCGGAGAGGCTTAGGGATTTAGTAAGTCTCAAGTTTGCCCCGTGCTAGTTAGAACTCAATTTCCTCCGAACCCCCCCGGAGAGACGACGCATGTGTGCATCTCCAAAGGAGGCCTGCGAGTGGAAGAAGGCCGTCCTTGTCCGGTGCTGTAATGGGTTATGATTCGCGGAGAGATTCCTCTGCGCTCTACCCGGCCCTCCGCACCAAACCACGGCGTTACAAGCAACATACAAGCAACAGCAGCAACCGCGGACAACACTGGTGCCTGGGCCTTACTAGCTCTATTCCGGCGGAGGTACACATCGCCTGGATGTGATACTGAACAATCTTTGGGGATGGGGTATCTAGTGCTGTTGTGCAACACGGGGACAAGTCGCCGAATTGTTTGTCTTGTTTGTATGCGGCTCGGCTGCACCCTTGCAATTACTCTTGCGGCGAATAGTGGTCCGGAATCCCTCCTGAAATTCGAACAAGAAACCGATCTCTCGATCTGATTTCCCCCAATGCTGAACCGCTGAATTGCCTATCCACGGCCCAGACACAATCCCTCTGTCCTTGAGAAAGGGCGCGCCGCTCTTTACCTTGGCCTTGGCCTCTCCTATTCTTCTGGGGACAGTGGCTGCGGCATCGGCCCCTGGGGATATTTCTGTCTGAATCAGATAAATAGCAGAAGAAAGGCGAGCGCACGGCGATATAGATTGACCCCCTCAGAATGGCGCGGCTCAATCGTCTTGGGTTCGTGCTGATTGCAGTTGTATTCCATTTAATATATATTTTTTCAATATTCGACATTTACTTCGTCAGCCCTATTGTCAGCGGGATGAGAGAGTTCCGGGTAGAGGGAGTTGAACCGCCAGCTAAGAGGTTGGTATTATTCGTTGGTATGCACACACCCGCTAGGTTTGGCTTCAACTCTGGCCCTTGAACAGATTGCAATGCTAATGCTACTGCTTTTCTAACCAGGTGACGGCCTGCGCGCGGACAAAGCCTTTCAATCATTCCCAGACCCCTCGCCACCATCCTCATCTACCCAAGAAGAGGCCCTAATACCTCGGCCCCTTGCGCCATTCCTCCGTTCACGCGTCCTCTCACATGGGACCTTCGGAGTCTCTCATACACGGGTGCCAACTGAATCTCGGCCGGGACACGTAGCACTGATAGCCGGCTTGTATGAGGACGTATCGGCCGTAACGACAGGGTGGAAGTTGAATCCCGTGAACTTCGATTCTGTCTTCAATCGTAGTAGGCATACATGGAGCTGGGGTAGTCCCGATATTCTGCCTATGTTCAAGGAAGGTGCGGTGCCAGGGAGGGTTGATGCGGAGGTTTATGGGGAGGAGGCGGAGGACTTTACGCAAGGTAAGCAGAATGCAATGGAACATTAGTGAAATTGCAAGATCCATATTTTCCGGCGATAGTTGTGCAAAGTAGGTGCAGGATTTTCGATCCTGTGCTGACAGCTGACAGACGCAACAAAACTCGATACCTGGGTTTTCGACAAAGTTGATACTTTTTTTAAGTCTGTCACTACGAATAGCACACTTAGGGCCCTGCTTCACGAAGACAAGCTTGTTTTTTTCCTCCACCTACTCGGACTTGACACTACTGGTCATGCTTACCGCCCATATTCCAAGGAGTATCTACACAATATCAAAGTTGTCGATCAGGGTGTGGAGCAAATAACAAAGTTAATAGAGAACTTTTATGGTGATGGGAAGACGGCATTTGTATTTACGGCAGATCATGGGATGAGCGACTGGGGAAGTCACGGCGATGGGCACCCAGACAATACACGAACGCCATTGATTGCTTGGGGTTCTGGCGTCGCAAGGCCCGTGGTCACAGAGGGCGAAACGGCCCCGGGGCACGAGGATGGTCTTTCGTTAGACTGGGGTCTGCACCATGTGAAACGAAATGATGTTGCTCAGGCGGATGTCGCAGCACTGATGGCATATCTGGTCGGCCTGGAATTTCCAGTGAACTCTGTTGGGGAGCTTCCGCTTGAGTATTTGGCTGGAGACCTGAGAGAAAAGGCAGAAGCCGCATTGGTTAACACCAGAGGCGTGTTGGAGATGTATCGCGTGAAGGAGGAGGAAAAGAGGCTAAAGAAGATCCGCTATAAGCAATTCGAGCCACTGGGGCACGGTGATTACTCCGTGGAAAGCCGGACGGCGAAGGTAGAGCAATTTATTATCGAGGGCAGTTACGAGACCGCAATTGTGGAGTGCGCCGAGCTCATGAAACTCGCTCTTGAAGGTCTCCGCTACTTGCAAACGTACGACTGGCTTTTCCTTCGGGCTCTGGTCACCGCGGGATACCTTGGATGGATCGCTTTCGCATTCACCACTGTTGTTGACCTCCATGTCCTCCAAGGGGGAATGGATACCTCGAGGACGTTGCCCAGCATTCTGTTCTTTTCCTCTTTGCTCATAGCCGCCTACTCAATCCTCTGGGCTCAGCAGTCTCCCTGGACGTACTACGCATATGCATTATTTCCCGTCGCCTTTTGGGAGGAAGTTTTCGCGAGAAGAAAAGCCATTACGGAAGGTCGAAAAGTGCTTTTAGTCCACATGCATTCTTATTTTGACTATGCTAGCCTAGGCTTGGAAGTAGTGGCGTTTGTGGGTCTGTTACAGGCAATTGTGAGTGCGCTCATGTTCAGCAAATATGCGCTTTCTAGACTCAGTACGCATTTTTACCTGCTTAATACTTACAGATACCTAGGTGCAAGGATACTTCCATCGACAGATTTTCACGGTCAGCTTTCTGCTCGCAGCCCTTTGGCCACTGCTCTACGGGAGGGGCTTCATTTCAGAGAATAAATCTATCGTTGCCATGTGGACTGCGGCATGTGCGGTAATAAGCACGTTTACCTTATTACCGGTTGTTAAAGCTGAGGATATCAACCTAATGTACGTTATTCCTATTTCCCTCGTATATAGGTCTGGTAAATCCTCTATCTAACGAATAAAACAACAGAATTCTTGGGGGCGTCTTGATGTTTGCCGCCGGGAGTTTCTACCTAGTTTTTGAAAAGGACATTTTGGCTGGCTCAAGTAGGATGACCTACGGATCTGCTAATGGGACATCAAGGGTCATCCTAGGACTGCAAGTAAGAACTATATTATCATTGGTAATTGTGCCCTCCTGCTAATATTATTCCGCGAGTACAGGTTGGCTTAGTTGGGTTGGCTATGGTTGTGACGAGGTCAAGTACCATGTCCTTACAAGCCAAGCAGGGACTTCCATTGGGCAACCAAATTGTTGGCTGGCTTACTCTTGGTGATGCCCCTTAACACTTCCTAGTAATTACTCCACTAACTTCAGACAGTGATATCGTTGAGCCTACCATTCCTACACTGTCTACAGCCCAACACCCACTATCTTCACCGACTAATGGTCATATTTCTCAGCTTTTCGCCGGTCTTTATCATTCTAACGATATCATACGAAGGCCTATTTTATGTTGCCTTTTGCACAACTCTGCTCATCTGGATCCGGCTAGAGCAGAGTATCTATGATTATAGAATCTCCAAAACTGGGACTGGGCCATCTGGGGCACTCTATCCAAAAGCTAATGCAATTGCAAGTACTACCGACAAGCAATGGCGTACACTCGCTCTCGCTGATACCCGGATCGCCTTATTCTTCTTCTTTCTCATCCAAATCGCGTTCTTCGGGACTGGGAATATTGCCTCCATCTCCTCGTTTTCACTTGACTCCGTCTACCGACTCATCCCGGTATTCAACCCCTTCTCACAGGGTGCCCTACTGGTTCTTAAGCTGCTTATTCCCTTCGCGGTAATCTCAGCAAATCTCGGCATTTTGAACCGGGGAATCGGCGTTGCGCCATCGGCTCTGTTTATGATAGTTATGGCGATTAGTGATGTGCTCACGCTAAATTTCTTTTATATGGTGCGCGATGAGGGCAGCTGGTTAGACATTGGGACGACCATCAGTCATTTCTGCATTGCAAGTCTGTTGTGTGTTTTCGTAGCGATTTTGGAGTCTGTCAGCGAGGTGTTTATTAGCGGTGTTGAAGTTGGGGGCAAGGCAGAAGAAAGAAGGCCGAGCGTCGGTGAGAAGAAGAAGGGTAGTACGGCGAATGGAAATGGCCAGGCGAACGGTCACACCAGTTGCAAAGAGCGAGCTCTCAACGGAGCTACGGCGCCGTCGTAACTGATGTGGAAAAAAAAAAGAGGCCTACGATTTTTTTTTATTTTTTTTTTTCATAGTAGAAGGGTGCATCTTGCAGGTAGAGAGAGGGTGTCGGTTTTTGGTTTTCCTGTATGAATGTACTGTACATACATGAAAATAGGAGACTTTGCATGGCATCGTTGGGAGTTGGGAATTTGTCCACTTATTTTTAGACTTGCAGCAGCAAGGAGGGTTTTGAACCCGGTGCATATGGACAAAGAGAGGTTTTCTCCAGCAATTACGTCTCTTTTTTTTTCATTTGTTTTCTAGAACTTGGCTAGCGTTGCGGCGTATGTGTGATACGGTGTACGTGTATGTATGCGAGTACGCGTATGGGGAGAAAGGGGGTAAACAGACCAAGCGCTGGAGGGGAGTCTGGGGTGGTTGGTCCTGGGCAATAAGGGAATCGCACACACGCGGGAGATGGCTGTCCCTCGGAAAAAAGCCTTTCCGCGTGTTCCCCGCAACAACCGCACATTGACCTCGCAGTATACGCCGAAGGGCTGTGCCGATGCGAAGAGCACGTACGCAAGCAGCCAGTCGCACAGTGCGGAGGCTGTATCGGGCGGCCGCGAGATGCATCTGCATGGCCTCTCTAGACAAATCCGGGGCTTTCGCCGGGAGAGCAGGTCTCTTTTAGAGCGGCTGTTGTTGCTGCTGAATAACAGACGCGCTGTGCAGCATGTCGTGAACAGGCGGGCGGGGGATTTCGGATATATACCTGTCGTCGCCCAGGCCTTCTTCCCATCCTCTGGCCACCAGAGCTCCCGTCGGACGCTCTTGCGCTGCTTGGTAATGGGAGCAGCCGGAGACGTTGCTCTGGCTTGGTGAGCGTACGGGGCAGGCCTCGTACGCCGCCGAGGACCCTGTGCTGCTGCTGCTGCTGCTGCTGCTGCTGCTGCTGCTGCTGTGTGCCCTCCCCAGCCCGGACCGTGCTGGACTCTGCTGGACTGCGCTGGACTGTGCCATCCGTCCTCTGTCTCTGTGCCTCTATCGATGCGTGACACTATCGGTTTCATATATTTCTAGAAGCACAAGAATAGAACCCTCAGACTCTGCCAGAGAAGGATTCCACAACATTTCCCTTCTGGCCAGCGGCAGTCTGGCACGCGTAAACAGGCTCTTGCGGGCTGGTATATAAACGCACACTCGTACTGGTGCTGAGATGCGTGCGCGTGGTCCGGCGTGGTGGTGTTGCGTCCATCCCGAGATCGCGTTGACAAACTTCCCCCCCCCCACATTTCAGCAATTGCATCAACTGCTGGAACATTTCGCTTCTGGCAACTGCAACCGGCCACCACCGACTGCTGTCCCCTTTGAACATACTGACGGACGATATCGGACACGCGGATAAGCCCCGATCACACCGGGTTTCTGGTTGCGGAGGAGCAAAAGGGAAGCCGCAGACGTCGTGGTCCTACAAATCGAGGAGCCATGGCCAGCGACAGCGGCGCAATTGTCCAAGGAAATGCTCTCGATGGACGAGTGCCGACTGCGTCGGCGGCGCCATCTTCGCAAACCCCGGGCCACCCGAGTTTCAGGAGGTGAGAGGGAGATGCTGCTCTAGTCCCGGCTTGTTTTGCACACGATGGGCTAATTAGTCCTCTTGCACATTCAGGCAGCGTGCCTCGAGAGCGTGCGAGGTATGATTTCACGGCCTGCTGTGGCCTCTACGCCCGAATTTTTTGCTGACCGCCGGCCACAGACATGTCATGCCCGAAAGGTAGATTCTCCAGCCGTAGACGGCCTGAGTGGAGTTTTATTTCATGTCCCGGGTCTGATCGTTGGGGCTTAGGTCCGTTGCGATGCCGCAAGTCTAGGAGTTCCGTGCACAAATTGTGTGGCGTTCGCGATAGAATGCAAGATCCCAACGCCAAAGCGAAAGAAGGCCCAGGCAAGATCGAAGGACTCTCCTGACAGGTAGCCTGGAGATATATCCTTGTATTTGCAGATTGTCCGTTGCTAACTACACTGGCCGCCAAAACAGCGATCGGGGGGAATCTACACAAGAAAAATCCCCTCCGGCTCCGGGGGAATCTCCGGGAGCATTCTCCAGAAGCACTGCTGTATACAACTCTCAGGATGGAACACCTCCGACGAGCTACACCGAAGCACAGGTCGCAGAACAAGCCACACATAGCACCACTTATGCGCAATTTATGAAACCAAAATTTGCCAGAGCACCCATCAAGGAAGCCGGAAGAGTAGCATATCTAGGGGAGTCTTCGAATCTTTCATTGCTCGTTCACGACCGCCATGGGACAACAGACGTCGTACACTATCCCCTCCCTGAAAATGTTCGAGGTTCCAGGGCCAGGTTGACCGAACTGGACAACCTAGAGATAGACATCTTGCACCAAAGAGGAGCCTTTCTATTACCGCCGAGGGCTTTGTGTGATGAGCTGGTGGAAGCTTTCTTCAAATGGGTGTTTCCAATCGTGCCCGTCATTAACCGTAGCCGGTTCATGAGGCGGTATCGGGACTCGAAGAATCCTCCCTCACTCCTCCTGCTCCAAGCAATATTACTTGCCGGTTCGAGAGTATGCACGAACCCCCAGCTTATGGATGCGAATGGGTCTACAACTCCCGCTGCAATGACTTTCTACAAGAGGGCAAAGGCATTGTATGATGCAAATTACGAGGATGATAGAGTTACCATTGTCCAGGCCCTAATTCTGATGGGGTGGTACTGGGAGGGACCCGAAGGTACACCCATGGACCAACGCCCAACATAATACCCTACTTATGGTGCTCTAGATGTTACTAAGAACGTGTTTTACTGGAGCAGAGTTGCTACTATTGTCGCTCAGGGCTCCGGGATGCATCGAAGGTAGGTGCCCCTTCCCCATCTACAGTTCGCAGATCGCTCAAACTTTACAGTGTGGAGGGCTCTCAACTAAGTAGAGCGGACAAGCGGCTATGGAAACGGATATGGTGGACTCTCTTCACTAGAGATCGTTCGGTGGCAGTCGCCCTCGGCAGGCCGGTCCATATCAATACCGACGACTCGGATGTGGAGATGGTCTCCGAAGACGATTTCATTGACGACGAAACCGACCATCTGGCCGACTACCCACCCGACCCTTTACATGTGCAGTTCTTCCTACAGTACGTGAAACTGTGTGAGATTATGGGCTTGGTTCTATCCCAGCAATACTCTGTGGCTTCTAAAGCACGGCGGCAAAATGCCATTGATCTAACGCACAGTGACATGGCTTTGGCGGATTGGCTACTAAATTGCCCAAGGGAAGTTTACTGGGAACGACCACGGCATCATTTCTGGGCAGCCCTGCTGCATTCGAATTACTAGTACGTTACTCACCACCTAGAAATTTCTACCAACTATGGGAGCCTAACCGTGTCGAAGTACTACACTGTGCCTATTGCATAGGGCCCATATGCCCCCTGCAGCCCCGCATGTAAACGGAACAAACGGACATCCCGACGACACCGCGTACCCATCACGGAATATCGCGTTCACGGCAGCATCAATGATTACGTCAATCATTGAAAACTTGCAAACCCATAACGAGATTCGGTATTGTCCAGCATTTATGTATGTTGGCACTTTTAGTCACTATCCTCATTTATGGTAGTCGCTAATATGAACGACAGTGTATACAGCCTGTTCTCAGCCCTGATCATGCATGTGTATCAAATGCGATCGAACACTCCATCCGTTGTTGCAGCCACACAGCAGAGGATGAAAATATGTATGAATGCGCTTAAAGAAGTGTCGAAAGTGTGGCTAGTCGCGAAGATGGTCCATACCCTCTTCGAGTCAATCCTTGGGAACAAGATTCTCGAGGAGAGACTACAAAAGGCATCTGGCAAGCGGCACAGCAAGATAAGGCACAGTGGTAGCCATAGCCAAGGCCAGATTGCCCCTAAGGCTGAGGAGCCAGTCAAGCGGAAGTACGACGACATGGAGCTCGGATTCAACCCAAATGGCCCTCCTGCGCCTCAGGTCTCCTACGAGCGTTCTCGCCCTCAAACACCAGCTGTGACACCATCGAGGGATCTCGGCCACCCAAGTGTAGTACCCATGGGAGCCCCTAACACAATGACGTCTCCACATATGCGCCAACAAGCAGACGCTTTCATGGGTGACGGCAACTCGCGCTCAAACACTCGGCCTCCCACCCCTTTCAATCCTTCATTTTCTATTCCTGCTACACCGCCGGATCTTTACCTTGCTACTCGCTCCTCCCCTCTAATCTCTCAAAGTCTCTGGGAGAACTTCCAACCCGACCAATTATTCCCAGAAGGTTCGGCTAACATGTTACCGCAATACTCTCCGCAGTCGACATTAGACCCGCAGCTTGCGCAACAGATGCCTCAGATGGGCCAACAGACTCCCACGATGCAGCAAATGCAGATAGCGGGACAGACAACACAAATTCCGCAACGGGGGTCGAGACCTCCTGGCGGATCTCCTACGGGCATGCAAGGCAGTTTTTCGGGGCAGCATGGCCTTCAGGTACAACAACACGGTTGGCCGAGTCAGATAGACACCTTCGATAGCTCCACCGGTAGCCCTGATGAAACGTGGAGCAATAGTTCAAGAGGAGGCGTTGTACCGAATACGCTCAATGTTGAGGACTGGTTTGTCCTCCAATGCCGCAATTCCACTATCTACGGCCCTGTTAAACGTACAATACTAACTAGCACCGTTCAATTCTAGGTTCCAATTTTTCGGTCTTAATGGCGACCTAGGGGGAGTTGGTTCAGGTGGGATGTAGGACTAGATTTAGTGGAGGGGAGGAAGGCCTCCTTTCTATTTGTTGCCTTTATGGGATAGTCTTGGTCCTTCGATGTGTGTACACTAGTGATGACGTGTACGAGAGTATGTCCATTCCCTATGTCTCTGGTGTTGGGCGAGCGGAACCAGACGGAAGGAGGATATGACGGAAATGTGGCTAACAGCCAGCCTGGTCCTTCGGTTGTCCTTATGCGCGGTTCCGTATGCATTTCGCAAAGGAGGTTTAGCAGTCTATCGCTACATAGCGCGGCGGGGGTAGGCCTTCTGAATTGGATATTATCGTCATGTATGGGATAAGTTTTGCGGAATCTGACAAAAGGAGGGGTTCACGGGGAGAAAAGTAAAAAATATTGCACCGGCCGGGTTGGAAACACTGGTGAGTCGGGAGATAATCTGAAAAAAAACCGGGCCCGCGACTCCGTATAGTGGAGTTGTATGTATATACCAATATACCGATAGGGGATCGGCATGTGTTTAGTGGCTGTAGGGGTATTTGTTCTTCGTCGATCATACTAGATGATTCTCGTAGTCCAGGCCGGGTGAAGGGGGGGGGGCATCTAGTTTCGCCGATTAGCGGGACCTGAGGCTCCGAAGCTCCCTGATGAAGCACGCAATTAGAAATGGGGCGGCGGGAATCGGCCGATGCGGGCAGCCCATGTACCTGTGTGCCCAAAATACGTGTACGTGGAGTGCGGAGTAGCTCGTACAGTACCTCGTGCGGTACCTCACCCGGTCGCTGCACCCCACAAAATTTAAAAGCGTCCAGTCCGCTTTTTCTTCAACCACAGCCATCAGGCACCACAGAGACACAAAGTAGCCGCAATCCCCACTGCTGTCTTTCTCTTTCCCGCAAAACACTACAGAGAGGTCCATACCCACCTATATCGTAGCCAGCATAGCCGACGAAGCATTCATTGCATTGACGTTCCCGCCGGGTCCCGCAGCACAGTGTACCGCCATGTCCTCACCGTCAGCTTCAGAATTGTCTTCCACGGCCGCAGCTAGCGTGCCCAGCAAGACCCACACTGGCGTGGATCACCACGGACATAATCTGCCGCCATCGCCGGCGCCATCGACGCCAGGGGGCGGGAGAAAGTATGCATTGGCTACGGAGCTGGTGTATACTGAGAGCAACGATCAGTACAATGCGTCCAGTGTGCCGATATACCAGGTAGGCCAATACTGCCTCCATGCAAAACCGCGAGGTCGCATGGTGGATATATAGCCTCCCCCTCACCCTCCCCTTCCCCCCCGCCCCCGGTCCAGAGCTACAAGACAAAGATGCTAACGGGGCGTGTTAGTCGGCCACTTTCAAGCAGGAGACCAGCGCTGGAGGCCAAGAATATGACTACACACGTTCGGGCAATCCAACCCGTACACACCTCGAACGGCACCTAGCAAAAATTATGGGGGCTGCCCGTGCTCTGGCCGTTTCGTCCGGTATGGGTGCTCTGGATGTAATCAGTCGATTGCTTCGTCCTGGCGATGAAGTGGTCACTGGCGACGACCTCTATGGCGGGACAAACCGTCTGTTAAAATATCTCTCAACCCATGGAGATGTCATTGTACATCACGTCGACACAACAGATCCGGAACGTGTACAAGAAGTACTAAGCAGCAAGACATCATTGGTCTTACTGGAGACCCCCACAAACCCCTTGATCAAAATCGTTGATATCTCGACTATTGCGTCTGCCGCGCACAAGGCGAACCCCAAGGCCGTCGTTGCGGTAGACAATACCATGCTCTCGCCACTCCTGCAAAATCCTTTAGACCTAGGTGCTGATATTGTCTACGAGAGCGGGACCAAGTACCTGTCTGGACATCACGACCTCATGGCTGGCGTGATCGCAGTCAACAACCTAGACCTCAGCGACAAGCTATTTTTCACCATCAACGCGTCGGGATGCGGTCTGTCGCCCTTCGATTGTTGGTTGTTATTGCGAGGAGTTAAAACGCTAGGTGTTCGCATGGAGAAACAACAGTCCAATGCTCAGCGCATCGCTGAATTCCTCGAGGGTCGCGGCTTTAAGGTCCGTTATCCTGGTCTACGCAGCCACCCACAGTATGAACTGCATTGGAGCATGGCGCGGGGAGCCGGCGCAGTCCTAAGTTTCGAGACAGGGGACGTGGGAGTCAGCGAGAGGATAGTGGATGCAGCAAGGCTATGGGCAATCAGTGTGAGCTTCGGATGTGTAAACAGCTTAATTAGTATGCCGTGCCGCATGAGCCATGCTAGTATCGATGCAAAAACTAGGAGGGAGAGGGAGTTGCCAGAAGATATCATAAGGTTGTGTGTTGGTATTGAGGATGCAGATGATTTGATTGACGATTTAAGTCGTGCGGTATGTATTTTCCCCATGTTAATTTCCTGCTGTGCATAAAGACTTTTGCTAACTATTGCTTTATAGTTGGTTCAAGCCGGTGCTATGTCCATGACAATTGATGGCTTCCATGCCATTACCTCTGGAAAAATTCTGGGCGAGCCAACTCCATCCTCGTCGAGCGTTGATACGCCACTTTCATGACTTCAGTCCCTCCCACCAATAGTTCTGGTTAGTGAGATATAAGATCTCCGAAGGCGAGGGAAAGGGCGGAGGTGAAGTTGCAGAATCGTTCTACCGTCAGCGAGTTGGCGTTTCCACCGGGCATGATTTCACTTTGACCGTTTCTTCTATTCTAGACGTGACCACGAATGAAAGGAGGCACGGGAGGTTAGGATACCACATTTGTTTTGTGTAGTATGTCAGTACGGCGGCAACCCTCTGTGTGGTAATTGGTGTATATGCACCATCTTGCACAGAGAGGAGAGCTTGCATTTCTCTCATTGATGGCGAACTCTAAACTAGCATTTAGAGGCACTTTCGTTACTACCATTTAAGTAGGATTCCCTTGTACGTAGGCACCTAAGAAAATAGAAACCGATCGGACCCTTAGTACACAAGGAGCACCAACACCGGGTCCCACCATTACCGAGGTACGGGTGATTGCCTACACTATTCCGTATCACGTATGTACCGTGCATGTACATGGAATCTCGAAAGGGGAGACCGTGGAGATGTGTAGTGGCAATATCCGAATTCATGTCGAAGGTTTGGTCAATCTATATCCTTACCTTCCTACTTGCCAATTGAAACAAACCGAACCCGTTATGAGAACCACGCAAATAGCAACATATACGTGTAGAGTGCAGTGCGAGCCTGGGTTAGGGTGTGCACGCCAAAAGGCGTGTAGATGGGGGTGTCTTCCTCCAGAGACTAGCGGACATTCTATTGTCAAGATAGGCCTTGCGTTCAGCGAACGGTCTGCCTCTAACGTTGAATCCGCATGGGCATTACTTAAACCTGTCGAAACTAGGAGGAAGAGTATTCAAGCTCTTAAGTAGATCGTTAGGGCGAACCCTAGAACACCGCCACAAGCCAAGTTCAACACCGCGGCAAGCTGACCCTCACCTCCTACAACCACCACAGATCCCTCCTCCAAGAACACATGAGCTAACTCCCACACGATGGCTCGTAAAGGCAAGAGAAGACGTGACAACCTATTAGAGAGGGAACACGAACGTATACAGCGCCTGAAGATACAGCATGCAGCCGAGCTTAGGGAGCTACGAAGGGGCCGTATAGCGAGAGACGCAGAGGAACCTCCAGAGGCTAAAGCTGTGAGAGAGGCTGAAGAGAGGGAGAGGCTTAGGCCTACTTATGCACCTTTCAGGAAGGCAAACCCAATATTCGACCAAAGCGCGAAATCATCCCGTAAGATGCTGTTTCAGTCCGCAGGGATGGCCAGGTTGAACAACTGACTACTCTCATCCAGATGAGCCATGGCCAGAACCGAAGGATGACAACAAATTGACAGATGAAGACAGGTGAGTCCCCGCATCCCATTTAGCGGTATATGAATAGAGCTTGTAGCCACTAAAAGCAAAAGACGCACGATTTCATACCTTCGACTATCCCCACCGCGAGCAGATGATCACGAGCTCCTTGACGCGTACGCAGCCATCGGCATAAGTGAAGCCTCGCTCAAGGCAGATCGGAACAGGCGGCATAGAAAGAGGACTGAGATACTGACTGCGAGTTATCAAAGGCTCCGCTTTGATGAGGAAGTTGAGATTGAAGATGGGGAAATAGAGGATGATGGCTACATCGGGAATGAGCGGCAGGAAGCTAATCAACATCACATCTACGTTGACGAAGAGGAAATAAAGGATAGAATGGTTATGGATGATGGTAGGCATGAGATGGGAAGTAGATTGGTTGTGGATGACGATGAGTGGCTCCACGGTTTTCCTGGCAGTCCAGGCCCTGTCCTGGATCTTTAGTAAGTCCTTTTCCCCCATCGGTCGAGTACCTCTCAACTAACCCCTACAACAGCGGACCCGAAAGCCCACGAGATCCTCCAACATACATTGAGGAAGAAGCCCCCTCCAGGGAGCCGCCGGAGTCTGGAGTCGGAGCGAAAATCAAGATGTATAAGCTCTAGAATTCCGCCGACCATTCATTAGGACCAGCTAACTGTCATTCCAGCGAACCTGGAGAAGAGACAATAGGAACGCCCAATACATTCCTGCCCAGCACGGAGTTTTGGACGAAAGAGTTTGCCGCCACTCCGTTCCTATCCGGTACAAATAGACAGGTAGAACGATCCTATTAACCGGCAGCAACAACTGTCCACAATATATCAAGGCCGAGCCGGATGGCTCCCCGGGGATTTCTTCAAATTGTAGGTTTACCCCTTTCGCTCCCCCGATCTCGAACCGGAGTGGCTGTACTGGGGTCAGTGATGTTAGCGCGAACAAGCAAAATTATGTATCCCACTATCATTAGGAGGCCCTAGCCGCAGTAGTAAGTAACAACACTGACCTAATATAGAAACGACCAGAAACGGACTCCTCCGGATAAACTTAATCAGGGGGAGGAATTTGTCAAAGGAAATCTTCAATTGGTTTGTTACACTATATCCCTCCACTATATAAGGACCTCCAGGACAGGAACCAACAAGCCTACAGTATCAGTTTTTCATATCGCGGCAAAATAGGGTGGGAATGGCTATTTGGAGGTAGGTAGCAGCTTGCAATATATGAAGCCACAGGGGCTCTGAGTGCTTTAGGTAGTGATATAGTCATAGCTATGTATATGGCTAGCCCTAATCTAAAATTAAAATAAATCAAAAACTGCAGCAAAAGAGGATATATAGTTTACCTAGGGAGCTATAGACGGGAAATAAAAGGTAATGAATGTGTATTATTATAACAAGTTATGGAAATATATAAAACGTATGTCGGAAGAATCATGGCTGGAGTGGAGTCTCTGCACTTACGAAATCTCATACCTCAGACAAATCTCGAGGTTCAACTCATCAACGCAGCCTGACTCAGAGGTAGAGGGTAAGGAATGGGGAATGGGAGGGAGAGCTAAATGACCATAGCAACTCCATCAAAAATCACTACACCGCTAGGAGCATAGCTTGTCCCCTCTCGGCTTCGCCGACCCCGCCGGCTAGGGACTTTTTGCGTCGCAGGCCTACTTTCGGGGCACTTTGAACCAAGGTCCTCTGCAAAGTAAGTCAGTTTGGGCTATGCGTAGCCAGCTCTTTTTTTTTTTGGTACTGTAGATATATACATGTGTTGGGTTGTGCAGTACGTACCTACCGGTATTTGGCGCGGAGAGAGGGTTGCTGCTCTGTACGGAGGTTTTCTTTTGGATGGGGTACGAATGTTGTACTGTACATGGACGTACCTCGGTCGAGTCGCATTAATGAATTATCGCGTTGCGGGAATAGAAGCTACTGGAGCGACCATGTTCTTGTAGCGCGAATCGACTGTACTCTATACATGCATACTCTCTACTTGTACTCTGTACAGAGAGTACAAAGTACATAGCTAGCAACCAACCAGTCGGTCGCATTACGTAAGCATCTTGAGTGGCTCAGCAGAGACCAGCCAAGCAACTTCCAACAACCAACCAGGTCTTTCTTTCCCCGTATAACAAGCGTCTGCATTCATGCTCGGGATGCGTGCTTTTCTGTGCAGCTACAGGTCCCCTAACCTCTTATGACGGCATTGTAACAAATGTATCGGAGATGACTGACATAACTTCTGTGCTGAATGAGGCCCTCAAAAGGCATAATGTTTCCTTACAAAAGCGTACGGGGGTCGATTCACATAATGTCGACGGGTTCCTCAAGGAGGCATATCGAATAGTAAGGGTTCCTTTCCCGCAGTCTATTCCTTCCCTGACATTCCCCTCACAGAACTACCATATTTCAACGCTTCACACCTACCTCAGATCGGTCCGTCAAGCCTACCTGTCTACGCTAACCCCACGGCGAAGTCAACCCTCCCGTGGAATATCTATCAAGTCGACCAATTATCCCGAAAAGGAACGCCGTTACCTTACAGATGCCCAGCGGGATGAGATTGATGCAGAGTCCAAACAGCTTCTCCGCGAACTGAATGCTGCAATTCGCAACTTGGCGGACGCCGAGCTCATTCGCCAAAATACAGAGGCAGTACTTGAAAAGAAGAAACACGCGCGGCATACATTTGGTGCGCTTGGGCGATGGGCGGCTAGCGGCCTACAGGAGAAGAGCGAGGAGGAGCGATTGAACGAGGCCAGGCTCAGGAGCACGAATGTGCATAGAGAGAGCGTCATCTGGTACCTACGGCGCAAGTTAGAAGAATGTGGAGAGCTGCAAAGAGGAATGATGGAGACAAGGTTGATTAGGGAACTTGAGAAGAGCAAGAGTGCCTTATACAAGGTTCAAGGCACAACTACTATGCCTCTAAAGGTTAATGGGGATTCCTCTGGTGCTAGTCCTATTTCTGGCACGAATGCGATGGGTGGGCTAAGGAAGGAGGTAGAGCAAAGGGGTGCCCTGATGGACGAGCAGGAATCCAAGGAGATCGAGGAGCAACTAAGTCCGGAGCAATTACAACTTTTTGCACAGGAGAATCAGGATATGCTGAAGCATTACGAGGACACACTCGATCAGGTTAGGTACGTATGGCGTTGCGCTATCTCATCCGCCCTGCGCTCCCTTATATCAATAATATCCGCCACCTAGTTACTAAATCTCCACTCATTCAGGACGGCCGAGCGTTCATTATTAGAGATCTCCGAGCTACAAACCACACTAGTCAACAACCTTGCGACGCAGTCTGAGCATATCGACCTATTGGTTGCAGATTCGTTCCAAACTGCAGAGAATGTGGGTGGTGGAAACAAGCAACTGAAGAGAGCGGCTGAGCGGAAGAGCACGGCGAAATATGTATTCTATGGAACGGTTGCGTTTAGCGGATTTCTGATTATCTACGATCTCCTGATTTAACGTTGAATTGGCGGATGGGCTTGTACATGCGGTTCCATGTCGGTGAGTAGAGGGCTTTGTTTGTCATGCTGGTCTGGATAAGGGGGCACAAACCTATGCGAGCCTGAAGATGAGGAGAAGCGCAGCAAAAACAGCACTGTATCTCATACTAGAAGGCGGGGCAAGCAGAATTAGTAACGTAATTCAATATAAGCTATACACAGTGCGAGCCGGAGACAGTAATCCTGGGGCGAAAGGGCCGGAGACAGGTCCATGACCGAACCTCGGGCCAGATGTTGTCGCACACGAGCAGCAGTCGGTGATTCCGAGTAAATAGAGCTGCCCCACCACACCAGCAAGTAAAAGCAATATACAACGCGTCCCACCCTCCGATGACTGGCAGACCCGCCGCATCGCCGCCCGCACCTTCAACCTCCACCTCCGCTACTGCACAAGCTCGACTCGCCTCTATATCCGCACACATGGCAGCAACCAGTGCATCAGCCTTCCCCGCCAGCGTGGTGCCGCTGGCGCCCGAGGATCCCCTCTTCGGGCTGTCCACGGCATATCGGGCTGACAGCCACGAACAGAAAGTCGACCTGGGAGTTGGTGCGTATAGGGACGACAATGCAAAGCCGTGGATACTACCCGTCGTGAAAAAGGTTTTTTTATTTTTTAATTTTTAATTTTTTCTTCTCTTCTTTTCTTTTACCCTCACTCGTTGCTCTCTCTCTCTCTCTCCAGGTTTCTCGGTTTTTTGCTAATTTTTAAATTAATCCCGCTTGTGGATAGGCTGAGGAGATATTAAGGAACGATCCTGAACTCAATCACGAGTATCTTCCGATTGCAGGGCTTCCGGCATTTACCTCTGCGGCGGCAAAGGTGATTCTTGGAGCAGATAGCCTGGCGCTCAAGGAGAAGCGTGTGAGCAGTTTGTCCACGTCCAATTGATCCTGACCTCAGCTAACCATATATCCAATCCACCAGGTCGCCAGCATCCAGACTATCTCTGGCACCGGAGCCGTCCACCTCGGGGCCCTCTTCCTCTCCAAGTTCTATCGCCGCCCTTCACCCCCTTCACCCCCTTCACCCCGATCCGTCTACCTCTCCAACCCTACCTGGGCCAATCACAACCAAATCTTTAGCAATGTTTCCCTCCCCATCGCGACCTACCCCTACTTCCACCCCTCGACGAAGGGCCTTGACTTCGATGGCATGCTCTCCGCTATTCGTTCTGCTCCGGAAGGAAGCATCATACTTCTCCACGCCTGTGCCCACAATCCCACAGGAGTAGACCCCACACAAGAGCAATGGAAAACAATCGCCACCGTTATACGAACCAGACGCCACTTCCCATTCTTCGACTGCGCTTATCAGGGCTTCGCAAGTGGCAACCTTGCCAACGACGCCTGGGCCCTCCGTTTCTTTATCTCTGAAGGTTTTGAGCTCTGCGTTGCCCAGTCGTTCGCCAAAAACTTTGGCCTCTACGGCGAACGCGCGGGCTGCTTCCACTTCGTCGCCCCTCCAGTATCTGACGCCCAGGACACGATTAAGCGCATCGCCTCGCAGCTCGCAATCCTCCAACGCAGCGAGATCAGCAACCCCCCAATCCACGGCGCAAGAATAGCATCACTAATCCTTAATGACGGGAAGCTCTTCGCCGAATGGGAGGATAATCTCCGGACTATGAGTGGTCGCGTTATCGATATGCGTACGGCCCTCAGGCAGAAACTGGAGAGTATGGGGACGCCAGGGACGTGGAAGCACATCACAGACCAGATTGGCATGTTTAGCTTTACCGGACTAAACGAGCTACAGGCACAAAGGCTGAGAGAGGATGCACATGTCTATATGACGAAGAATGGACGGATTTCGATGGTGGGTCTCCCCCCTCCTCTTCCTAGTGTTGTTGCACTGCTAACGGAGCAACCAGGCTGGGTTGAACTCTCGCAATATCGACTACTTTGCTAAAGCCGTCGACAAAGTTGTCAGAGAGACCACCTCCAGCCTACCCAGTCACACTAAGCAGTAGCTACACACTCACTATCACGGCTCAGGCGCCCCCCTCCTTCCTTAACATCCTCAAAACTCAACTCTAAAAAGGAGATTTTTTTTTTTTAAAAAAAAAAGCAGTAACACAGGGTTTATATAATAAAAATTCTATTAGCTTAGAATTTTGATCATTACTCCGTACAGTCTTGAAAAATGTTCCTTTGGAGCCCGGAGTGTTTCGGCTGGCACCTTGGAAAAGGGGAAGGAAAAAAAAAACCAAAAAATGACTTGTTCGTTGGGTATATATATGAAAAGGGAGAGCTTCTGGCACCCTAATAATGCTCACCACCCCCAACGAATAAAGCGGCCTAAGGGCCTCCTAAAGGGAACCGGTCACCCCTGTGTCAAAGAGCACAGCGACAACTACCACTTCCGCTCTCGGTACTTCATACTTCCTCTCCCCTTAAATTT